>LPNX011105483.1:0-86390 GCA_001517045.1 Pseudotsuga menziesii
TCGACATGTACCCTAGTGTGGGATTGGTATATTATTATTATTAGCAGTGTAGATGATGATGATTATGTTTTATATTATGGGTATGATCTTTGGGTTCGTTACACTTTGTACTTATGAGCCAATTTATATGGTCTTTTCTTTACAGGTCGGACATCAAGTTTGATGTCGATCTTCAATTCACCCATTTCATGGACTAGTGCTTTGAGATCTTTGTAGTCTCTGGCGAAGACATCCTAAAATTATTTTAGTAAGTTTACTATTTCTGTTGTTTGTTCTTCATTCCAGTAGTCTCCAATTTTTTCCATTTTTGGTCGATCATCATTTGAGATGTCGAATTCTTTAGTTTTGATTTTAGCATGTAACCATTCTGTTGCTTTGGCTTCATTGATTGGTTGGCTCCCTTCTTTAAATTGTGAAAATGTGGTAGGAAAGTCTGCTGCAGTCATTCGATCGTTGTCTTTGACTGTCTCAAATTTGAGCACTATGTGAATTGGTTTTGTTGTTTCTGCATGGTATGATTTCCATCGAAAGCTTTTCCCTTTCATATTTTCATTTTCCATTTGTAGCCTTGTCGATTGTGGTGTTGTCTTTGTTTGTATGTTATTGCAATTTATTGTCTGTCGATCGTATTTTAGGGTTTTGTTCTTAGTCGGTTCTATGAATGCCTTGATTTGTTTTGCAGTTTCGACCAAGTTTTCATCTTGTGATATAAAGCTGAAATCTTTGAGAAAATTCTCTCTTAGTTCATGGCATAGGAATGTTTCACCCCGAGCTTCTTCCATTTTGTACCATTTGTTTGGTAAGTCAGATAGCGTCGATGGAAACAGGTGTGGCCATGTACGTTCATCCTTATACCCAAGTCTTTTCCATTCTTTTTCACATGTTCTTATGTGGTCTTCTGGATCCTGCCCTTGGATGAACATAGGTATTTGGGCTTGATTGGTTAACTTTTTTCCTCCAAATCTTTCTATGAAGTAGGATGAAGTTGTTGTCCATGTCTGCAATCTTGATTGATGGGTATCCCACCATCTAGCAACTTGTCCTGTGAAGGTTTCCACTAAGCTTTGTAGTCGGCCATGTTCACCAATGTTTCTGGATACTTGTTCTATATGCATGACTGGTGATTCTCTTTCTTTGTGCCTTGGGATTTGTGTGATATTTACATTTGTTGGTTTTAGGGTAGGATATTCCTTGGTTTTCTTTTCAGATATTTTTGGGATGATGGACACCAAGAAGCACTGTTGGATTATTTTCTTCTGCACTTGTTGCATGGTCCAGCAACCTCTTGCTTGTGTTTCGTAGTTCTCAACTTCTCAATCATATAATTCTGCGTCTGAATTGTATCCTACTGAATCCTAATTGCCTAAGTGAATTTCACTATAGATATTAGGTTCTGTGTAGTCTTCATTGTTTTGTATCTGATATAGTTATCAGATGTCGACTTCTTCATCTATAAGTTCTATCCAAGGTTCTCCTTGGGATGGATGGATAGGTACTATGACTTTTTGTCCATTCCCTTTTAGTTTTATTTTTTCCTTGTCTAAGGATATCGATGCTTTCATTTTTCTTCCCCAAGGTCGACCTACTAACGCTAGGAAGGAACTTGATCCTTCCTTAGGGCCAATAATTTCAAAGTCTACTTTGGTCGATATTCCTTTTATGGTCATGTCGACATCTCTCCAGACTCCGATATGTTCAATTAGACCTTGGTCAGCAAATTTCAGGTATATTCCTGACTCGTATAGTCGAGGTCTACCCAATTGTTCCCAAATGTCTTGAGTCATAATGTTTACTTGTGACCCGAAGTCGAGCACAACTTGTCGGACATGGTATCCTTCCATTTCTAGGTCGACAAGTGGGTCAGCATCACTTTTGTCCTTCTGGTTTAGACTGCAGATATTTTTTGTTTGTTTTTCTCTATTGTTGTTGTGCTTTATTTTATAGAAAAGGTCAATGAATTCAGACACCGTTTTATCAGTTTGTACTAAACGTATTAGTTCTTTAACTGTGCTTTGTCGATTATCATCAGCTTCTTCTTATCGAGCAAATTCTTTAAATATATTCGATACGTCTTTATACAGTTGTTTTTGTTTAGCTGGGTTAGGATAATCATTCTTTTCTTTTATTTTACTTATTCGTGGATTATCATTCCCAATTTTTGTTCCTTGTCGGGTTACTATATGCAAATTCTTTGTATTGGTTATATCATGTTTTTGCACACACTACAAGACATTAATATTTTTCTTTTAATTTATTATTTCAAGCATAGAAGGGCAATCCTCTAATGAGTGATCCCCTACTCCACAACTCTGTCCTTGTATGGACAATCTGCATATCGGTGTCCTTCTTTGTAGCATGTGAAACATTGGATGGGCCGACGAGGTCGGTTGTCATGGTTCCCAGAGAATCGACCTCGACCTCCATATCCTCCACGTCGGTTGTCGAACCAGTGCTCATATCGATGACCTTCGTACCTTTGATTATTCTGATCGTTTTGCTCATGGTTTCGTTGATCATTGTTCTGCACGACAGCGTTTGTCTGGTAGACTCCCTGGTAGTTTTGTCAATTTTTTAAGTTTAGGTGGCAGTCAGTCGTAGCGTGACTTTTCACTTCACAGATAGCACACCAAGATGTTTTACCAGTTTTCATGTTAAATGGGCAATTTTTTGTTGTGTGTTCTCCATGTTCTTGGCAGATGTCGCAAAAACACTTTGTTTGCACAAATAGAACGTCCTGTCGGCTGATGTCCTGTCGATAGTTATCTTTTGAATGTCCGACCATTGAGCATTTTGTGCACCAGACGTCCTGACTCTTAAGGTTTAGCTCTTTTAATGATTTCTGCATAATCTCGAGTTGTTCTTCCAATCTAGTATCCGTGGGATATGCTGGGAAGTATTCATCTATCTCCACTTGTAGGGCTTTAGTAAGTGAATCTTCATATGTCTTGAATGTCTCCAGGCTTATATGTCGCCGAATTTTCTGTGAAAGACCTGCAAGAAACCACTGAATTAACAATTGTTCATCGATTACATAATCCAATTGGCTGAGGAGGTCTTTCCAGCGTTTGTCATAGTCGCGGAAAGATTCTGCTGGCTTTTGTGATGTTGTTTTCAATTTCTTAGCTACCGGATGTTTTGCATCTAGAGTTTTAAAGAACGATAAAAATTGCGCTTTTATTTTTGCTTTATTTTCTTGAGGGGTTCTTTCAGAAAAGGTCATATACCATGTTAGTGCTCTTTTCCTTAAGGCACCAGCGAACTATGCCATCTGTCTATCTTCATTTGTGACCTAGTTTTCCTCCCATGTCGACTCACAGACAAACCAATGTTGTCTAGGATCTTCATCGCCCTCATATAGAGGGATATGCGCTGACCCGTGACCCATGTCGGTTTCATTGTCGTTGTCTTCTTTAGGAGGTGGCGACGATGGGGGTGGGGGTGGGGCTAGTGAGATGTTTTGTTTATTTTTTTGTACAGAAATGTTGTCGATGGAACTCTCATTCCCGTTGGTTGTTTTGTTTGTCGTTTCTTCTCCGACAAGCAGTCGGTCGGGGTCGACTTCTCCTGTCGATGTCCAACTACAATTATTTGTCTGCAAGTCTGACTTTTCTGTATTCTCCAAAGCTGTATTTGGCAGGGGGGGTGAACCTTCATGTGTCAGCTAAAGTAAGTGGATTCTTTGGTTGGAAGGGTACGCTTGAAGTGTGACCCAATTTCCTTCCTCTGGTCAACGGATCACTAAATGATTATCATCGTTTACTTCATCATCTAGTCGCCTCCATTTACCAAACTCACCAGCTCTTAGTCTTAAATCTTCTTCAACAATGGCTTGCATTCTGGTACTTGGATTCGTTGGAGATAGAGGTCTTACCTCTTGGGGAACTTCTATTTGGATAGCTTCTCACTGCTCTATCCACAAATGTTCTTCCATGGGTGATGCCTCTTCCTCCATGCCTTCTTCCTGTCAGTCATGACCCAACTCTGCAAGATTTCTTTCTTGGTCTGTCATCCTAGTACTCATTCCTCTTTGCAATGCTATAGCTCTTTCTCTTCTTTCTTCCCTTCTTTTCAACCTCTTCTCTCTCTCTATTTTCTGTAAATCCGTCGTACCTTTATGTGTCACTGTCCGTTCGATTTCCTTCTTAGGTTGACTTTTCATTGCTGGTGGTGGTATCTCTTGTTAGTCGAATAGAATCTTGTTCACTTTACCCCGACATACGACCAGCTACCCCCCCATGGCCTAACCGACGCTTTAGAAAGCTCGGATAGTTATGTTTACTTGCTTAGGAAATATTCCCACTCCCTTTTGGAAATGAATTTTTCCCACTTCTTTTGTTTCTCTGCCCAGTTAGAATTTTGTGGTGGTTCGCGTAGTGATGGACGAGGTTCGACAATATGACCCACTCCTTTTTCTATCAGGAATTTGAGTAGCAAGGTCGGTAAGGAGCATAGGAACTGCTCAGTAAGGTCTGTGTAGAATTTATTCTGGATGGTTTCTACTGAAGTTCTTTATTCTATAGCTTTCTCCTCGTAGAATTCGTTGGTGATCTTTTCAAACCACTCCGACGGGTTTGTTCTTCCCCCTCGAATTAGTTTCTCTAGCAGCTGTTGATCTTTAGTCGCTTCCAGCTTTTTCATCCAGAAGTTTCTTCAAAATCTGGGGTACCGATCCTACAAATTTCTCATGGGTTTCGGTAAAGAATATTTCCTTTGCTTGAGCAGTCATTAATCTATTTCTCCACGTGTAATTCTGCAAGTAATTTGCTATCTTATGCTCCCACCAGTCCTTAATCTCCTATTCTGATATCATCTGCTTGTATTCATCTCAAATATGTACTACCAGCAATGGAACCAATGTTGTAATCTCACGGATCACAGAGGGTTACCAATAATACACATTTAAAATCATACAGACATATCAGAGACAAGAGACAAGAACACATATGTGGAATAACAGATTATATTATAGTGAAAGGGTCCATACAAAACATAGAACTGAACCGAGTTCTCATCTGGCTCAATAGCCTAATATATATTATTTACAAATAGTTACAAATAACTACCTATCGGTTCGGTTAACTGACATGAATTTATGTGACCGACCTAATCTCTAATTAGTCGGTTGATCGACTTAGTCGGCTTACCGACTAGCTCCTCCAACACGGCTTCACGGTCAAATTTTTTCACTTCTACTGGAGATTTCTAAAGAGAGAGGTCTACGACTTGGTAGAAGAGTCTCACCACAAGGAATGGGTTTTACCTGCTCTCAACACAAATTTCCTCACCTTGGTCCCCAAGGATGAAAATGTTCCTACACATGGTAAGTTTCTCACCATATCACTCTGCAATGTCATTTATAAACTCATCTCCAAAGTCTTAGCCAATCGAAGCAAACCATTACTCCCCTTTCTCATTTTCCCTGAGAAAACATGCTATGTTGAAGGATGTCAAAGCCTTGATAGGATCATCCTTTCCCACGAGGTAACCCATTCTCTAAAAATCCTCGAAAATATGGGCATGCTACTCAAGCTCGATCTCTCTAAGGATTTTGAAAAACTAAGTTGGAATTACATTGAAAAAGTACTTCTCACCTTTAGTTTCTGCCCCTCCTGGACCCAGTGGGTGCCTTCTCTCATCACTACCCCTCTCTATTCCATTATGATCAATGGCTCCCCCTCTGCTCCATTCACCCCTTCCAAAGGAATCAGACAAGGATATCCCATATATCCCTTCCTTTTTATTCTCATGGTTGAAGGTCTTGGAAGAATGATAAAGAATGCCATATCCATGAGAACGTTGAGAGGCATATCCATTAACAACATCCCTCCTATCTCTCACTGGAAATTTTTTGACGACAACCTATTCATGGGCCATCCCTCAATTCAAGAGCCTCACTCCCTCCATGATATCCTATAAACCTTTTCCAAAGCCTTTGGTACCACTATCAACAAGGACAAATCCAAAATATTTTTCTTCAACACTCCTATCATTACTCAAAGAAATATCTCGACAATTTTGGGGTTCACCATCTCGACCTTACCTTCTAAGTATCTAGGTGATCCCCTAATAACCTCTACACTCAAACACTTCACTTGGAGAGACCTCTTGGACAACTTCACAGTAAACTCTCCTCTTGGACTTTTTGTACTATCAACATTGTTGGTAGACTCATCCTTGTTAAGGTTGTCGTCTAATCCATGCTTTATCTACTCATCCTTGTTAAGGTCATCATCTAATCCATGCTTTATCTACTCCCTCCAGCATAACTTTCTTTGGGGAGGGGACAAGAATTATCCTAAGTGGGCCTTGGTTAAATGGGACAAGGTCTTCCTACTGAAATCGATAGGAGCCCTTGGTCTTAGAGATCTAATCATTAGCAACAATATACAAAGTGCCAAAATTTGGTGGAACTAGGTCTCGTGCAACTCTAAACCCTGGGCACAAATTTGGAATCTCAAATATGCTAAAGGGCACAAATTTGGAATCTCCCTTATTTGGAATGTATCTAACCAACAAAAAGATATCATCCAAAAGCACATCTTCTGCGAACTTAGGGACAGATGCACAACTCACTTATGGAACGATTCCTAGTAGCAGCTCCCCTTCTCTCCAGTATCTTATATTCCCCAGAGATGCAGTGGGTTTTTCAAAACCCTAATCACACAACAATCTTATATTTTTGGCATGGCAACCCCACTTCCAACTTCTATACCTGGAAATACTTGCACAACTAACCAACACAAATATCCATGGACAACCTTTTCCTTATTCAGGAGGAGCTCAAGAATCGCAGAATCAAGCAAGCTATAGGTAAAGACATTCTTCGGTGGGGGCATGAACCCAAAGGCTCATTTACCACTAAGGAAGCATACCACCTTACACTTCTCACTGGTATTGACAATCCAAATCCTAAATGGAGCAAAATTTGGAAGCTCAAGACATGGTTGAAGATCTACACTTTCCTTTGGATCTTAAGTCATAAAAGAACCCTAACATGGGACAATATCCTCAAGAGAGGATTTCTAGAGCTTCTCAATGCGTCTTGTGCTTCCATCAGGAGGAAACCATTGATCATTTGTTTGATCTCTTCCCTTTCTCCAACTAGTTATGGGACAAAGTAGCAATAATGTGCTACATATCACAGAGAATCAAGGGAAACATAGCACATACTATGGATCAGTGGACATATCACTCCTTTCGCAACCCTCTTCTCAACATGCTCTGGAAGCTTATCCTTGGTTTCTTAATTTGGAAATATGGAGAGAAAGAAACCACTGCATCTTCAATAATCACTTGTTTCCGGTGCTACACTTGGTATGGGCCACCTTCCATCATCACATACTTGAAACTCTCTCACTAATTGCAACCCCTTTGAATCCAACCCCTTTGTAAGACCTTAATTGCAACCCCTTTGAATCCATCATCCTGATAGAGTGGGACACAAACCAAGTCAATAAGTTGACTAGTCCTCCCCTTGCCTACATTTCCCCCACCAGCCCCGGCACGTGGAACCCACCCCCAACAGGTTTCTACAAATGTAATTTTGATGGAGCCTCAAAGGATAACCCTATCCTAGCAGGAATAGGCAGAGTCTTCAGAGATCCCATGGTTCAAATATTGAGGATATTCTACGGCTCCCTAGGCATCAATAGTGATAATGCAATGAAACTCTTGGTGCTTCTCTTTGGGATACATCTAGCCAAACTCTGGAACCTCTTCCCTTAATTCTTGAGGGAGATTAGAATCTCATCATATCTCTTGCTATAAGGATTCAAAATGGAGTTCCCGCTTCCTAACTTGCACCAAGTTGGCGATTTGATCTCCCCCTTCAGCTTCTCACCAATGAACTCAAAAACACCACTTCGATCACCTTCCAACTTGTAAGACTCAAAGCCAACATCCTAGCGGACAAAATTGCAATTGAATGAGTGATCTCACAATCCCATATGCATGACATTGATCTCAACTTGGCTACGCGCTCTAGTCTATGGATGAATTATTTCACCATTGTATCCAACGACATGGTCTCCTCAGATGCGGTTATTTAGAGGAGGGACGTGGAGGGAGGTGGGACAACGTATTGAATGCCACCCATGGCATCTATCACCGCCTCCTAGGTATTTATGCATCCCTCTTCTCGGCGAAGGCATTCCAGTTTCGAAGGCACTTGAACCTACATACATGTTATATCACACAGGTACCATCTCTTATGGTTCGCTTTTCCCACAGTAGAAAATTAATGGACGTCGACACTCAGCCCAGCTACTAGGTCACCTCACATAATGGCCTTGCATGGATCCGATTTTGGAATCAGGTAATCCTTCGAACTCGCTTGGGAAACTACATTCCCTTGTGGTTTACCGTCTCTCATACTAGAAAGCACGACAGGGATAGAAAGCAGGAAACCCACTCATCAACTATTTCATGTCGTCTTCATGCTATGCCTTGCAACGGCAACAACTCCTAGGGATATCGAGGCCGAGCAGCTAGAGGTTGTGCAACACTGTGATGCTCCTTCTCTGCGAGGTATGGTTCCCATATTCACCTTAGTATTTGTAGGGTTTTGGATGACTAGGAAGCGGAGGCAGTGGCGCACCACCGCACAATGCAACCCCTTTGGCAAGGGATTTCCCATTACTACTGCATGAAAAAAATCCTCTCCCAACTGTTTTGGGAATGAAACAGAGCTCCTTCCCCTTCTCCGTCAAGAAATTCGGGCAATTCCTAGACACATTAGACTTCTTCATCTTCACCAAACCTGGACTGATTGGACCTTCACAGAGAGACTCCCCAGCAACAGGGCACTAGGCCTACTCCTCATAAAAAACCTCTCTTTGAATTTGATAATTGTTCCTATCAGCTATCAACACAATGCCATATGAATGAAAGAACGTTAGATGTAGCATATAAAGTATATCATGAACCCGTTCATCATAATCTTTCCAAACCCATTATCAGATCTTGGGAAGAAATTAGGAACAACAAACATAGAACTAGACTTGGATATAATAATAAAATATCCTTTCATATTCTAAGTTATTGTGTCCATACTGCGAGATCTATTAAATCATAGTTCAACCTCGCATGTTCTAGTTCAACATTTTGTTACAAATGTTAAATTTAAATATTAAGCTAGGTTAATTTTAGTAAATATTTGTAATTAAACTAAGAGGTGACTTGAAAAGTCACCTCTCTTCCCAAGTTAAGGTATAAATACCTGGGGCAATTATTATTGTAAACCATCTTCAACAAGTGTCTTGAAACCTTCCTTCGTAGTGGTCACAGACAAACCGAAGTGGTCAACAAGTGTCTTGAAACCTACCTCCATAGTTTCGTCACAGACAAACAAAACAAATGGTTACAATGGCTGCATCTCATGGAATGGTGGTATAACGCTACGTATCACACCTCAGCAAAGATGACTCCTTTTCAAGCATTATATAGTTATGAACCAACCCGATGGAAAGAAATCATTCAAGGAAGCACAAAAGTACCCGCCGTAAAAGATCAACTAGAAGACAACCAACGAATTATGCAAACACTCAAGGATAATTTAACTATGGCACAAAATCGTATGAAACAACAAGCAGACCAGCATAGAACCGAGAGAGAGTTTGAATTAGGAGATTGGGTATTCGTAAGAATTCAACCATACAAACAATTATCACTAAAACAATAAGGAAAGAACAAATTAGCACCTAAATTCTATGGTCCATACCAAATTATACGGAAGATTAGCAACGTAGCATACGAGCTAAAGTTACCAGAGACAAGTTGAATTCACAACGTCTTTCATGTATCAAATATTAAAAAGTTGTTGGGTCAACAACAATCAGTTCAAACAACACTCCCCACTCTAGATGAAGAAGGGAAACTAATCTTAGAACCAGAAGCTATCATCAACATCAGAGAACAGAGATTATGCACTAGAATGATCAAGGAATACCTCATTAAGTGGAAGAATTTCCCAGAAGAAGATGCATCATGGGAAACAGAGAAATTCATTCAGCAACACCCGTCTTTAACCTGCTTTGAGGACAAAGCAATTTAAAAGAAGGCAATGTTACAAATGTTAAATTTAAATATTAAGCTAGGTTAATTTTAGTAAATGTTTGTAATTAAACTAAGAGGTGACTTGAAAAGTCACCTCTCTTCCCCACTTAAGGTATAAATACCTGGGGAAATTATTATTGTAAACCATCTTCTTCATATTTATTACTTATACATTTTACATTACGTTTCTTTTCTCCTCCATCAACATTTCAGCTATTCCACATTTTTATCAATATTGCCACCGAATTGGCCACATGGAGGTTCAGTGGCTTGATCTTCATCCTTGTCAACATTGTGGGAATCATAATAATTCTTCAATAATTCTTTAGATAGATGTTCAAAACTGAAAAAACCTGCAAGACTACAATTCCCTACTTGTATATCAATTCTTGGCAATGGTCATCAACAACCAAGAAGATATATCATTTATATTGAATCATTCATTCTCGAGTTTTAACACATCTTGCAATAGAAAGTATTCATGCTTCTTACCATGTACATGACAAGTGGGAACATCACAATCAAGCTTCAAGTTTCGAAGCCCTATCAATTAGAGAGAAAACAAGCAAGCATGGGCCACAACTGGCACTAGAGCTAGTAGCCAAAACCTCAAGCCAAAGTAAAAGTGAGAGTCAAAGCTGTAGCCAAGACAAAGATAGAGCCATGATCCAGATCATGCATTGGGTTTTGGTCATCCTAAAACCACCACTTAGCAGAAGACGTCAATTTTTGCTATATTTTGGTCTTTGGTCATCCAAAACCACCGTATTTGTGGTCATCCTAAAACCACCATTTAGTAGAAGACATGAGGTTATGCTAAGCACTGGTTTGTGTTCATCCTAAACCAGCAACTACTTTTGGATTGTGGTCATCCTAAACCACCATTTGGTAGAAGACAGTAGCTTATGCTTACCAATGGTGTGTGGTCATCCTAAACCACCATTTAGTAGAAGACATTATCTTATGCCAACCATTGGCTTGTGGTAATCCTAAACCACCATCTACCATTAGTTTGTGGTCATCTGAATCCACCCATTTAATATAATACATCAACTTATGCTAACTAGGTTTGCAGCCATCCTAAACCAGCATCTACAATTGGTTTGTGGTCATCCTAAAACCACCACTTAGTTTGTGGTCATCAAAAACCACCAATTCAGATAACACTTCAGTGATGGATTCAACCATTTGCAATTGTCCACTTTCAAAAAGATTATTGTCCTCACATGACACAAACATACCTTTGGATTAAAAGAGAAATATTGGAAACCTAATAATTTAAGGTTATAGTAAAAGTTAATTATATTGTTGTTACTGTTTACATTCTCATCTTGGAATCCAAAATACTCTTTGGAATATCAAATTAAAGGTTATACATTATATTTATACGTGTACATCATATGAATGAAAATTAAATATTCACATTTATCTCTCTTTGTCTTTGTTTATCTTTAGTTAATGTATCAACTAAAGCATTTCAATTAAAAAAAAGTGATACCATTATGGGAATATGAAAGTGATACCATTATGGGAATATGAGCTCTGTTGGTAGAAACGAGTGGAACTGACTCATTGGCCATTCAAACTCGTAGCTAGCAAGTTCTACTTAGTAGCAGCAAGTTTGATGCCCATTACTTGTGGGTCTCAAAATATGATTGGTGAGTTCGCTTGAAGTTTTTTTTTCTAATGAGAAAATCAATAAATAAAATTGTTGTTCTGTATTATGATTTATCTTTTTAAAATTTGAGTCGAGTTTGTAATCTCCATCCTTGTTGATTTGTAATTATTGTTTTAATCATTTCTATCCACTTCCACATTACCTGCTTGTTTTCGATTAGTTAACTAAAAAAATCGGGGACTAAACAAGTCACCTTATTATTATACCTCAGCACGTATATTGTAATCAATCACATTTGACTTACCTTTGACTTTGCTATTACTTGGTGTCTTTTGAGGCAGTTTTAAAAAATCAAAACCTGTTTTGCAATGTAAGACTTAGGGATTTGTAAAATATTTTTTCTAATTTTGTTAAAAGGCTATTTTTGTCAATGGCTGATTGGTGGATAAAAGATGATGTCAGCCTTAGGATTTGGTATCTGGATTTGGGTTGACATGTGGCAAGATGACGTCATAATAATAGAATTAAAAAAATGAAAATTATATCCCATTGCCAAGTGGCACCATGGAGGGAGCCAGCTGTTCTGGGTTCAGACATCATGATGATGTACATGAACAGTGATAAATTATATTGACCTTAATGATTGATTATGATGACTGTTTAGTTCAAGTTTTGATGCTTGACAGTTGTATTGTTGCCTCTTTCAACTATGACTAAACAGTCCAAGTTCTCCTTGTGAGTGTTGATCCTGTTACATCATACTCCAGCTATCTCAAGCTTGGAAGAGAAAGGCTTGAAGCAGAATTCAAAGTATTGGAAAGATCTAGTATTCGTTGAAATCCGAAGGTTACAGCAGTAAGTATGGTTACATCATTGGACGCATGATTTGCAGTAAGTAAGGTTACATCACTGGACGCATGATTTTTCCTAAGTAACCTTGATGGTATGCTGAAGAATCTGAAGTAGACATAGAGACAAGTTGCTTATGTCCTTGTGCATGAGCTGTAGCTCTGACTGAGGGTTTAATTAATAAAGGAAGGCATTTGAATCTCAGACCTCGTTTGTTAGGGCTCAGTGTTTTGTACAGTTGAATGTGCAAAGGATTGAGGTGAAGAAGTTTGATAAGACCTGTGATGCAGTTTAATGCAAAGTTTAAAGAAGGTACACATAGCCCTAAGTTTACCCACTGATCATGGATATGACAAGTTGCATTGCAGAAGTTTAACCAGCAGAATGTTATACCTACATCCATGAAGACCTTGATGATGATGATGCCTTGATGATAACGATGCATAATTAATGCATATTCTACAATGGTGATGAGTGAGAGCAACAGTGAAGAATGATGATCAGAGAAGAGTATGAGCAGCAGAGATTGACCAACAGTAGAACAAATTGAAGAAACAGGTGATGTTGATGTGATTGATGAGATGTTGAGACAGTGAGCTTAAATTGTAAATGCAAGCTTGACTTGCTTTTGAGGTTAGGATACCTCAAACCCTTCTTAGCAAGGTCTAAGAAAACCAGGCAGAGTCCTAGACGAAGAGTAGGTGCTCTATGTATCAGTAGGTGCTGATTTTACCTCACGGTTGTAGCCAGTCCAAAACTAATACAAAAAGATTACAAAATTATATGGTGTTGTGTTCTTTTGTGTCATGGTTCTTGATGATTCAAATGCTTATGCTATGTGAATGATGAAGTGAAAGATGTTTATGAAATGATTATGAGATTGGTAGAATGATGAATTGGTAGTTAATTGTGACAAGCTAAGAAAAATTTTAAAATTGCTTTAAACTAATTCACCCCCCTCTTAGTGTCTAACATCTAGAAAAGCATTGAGTCTAGTTTTGCATCGTCTCGCCCATGGAACTTCTACATGCATAATAGTAGAATTGTATTGTGTAGGAGAATCGCCAATAAGAAAATGCACTATGGTCATTGTGTATATTATCCTTCAAAACTTGCAAAATGAGTATATCAACATTCCATGTGGTAGTAGGTTGCAAAATATTTTCAGCAATTTTCATACTTTAACATTGCTTCCCATAATCTGTGGTGCAATTGATGCCGCACATATTAATCTCTCTTACTGTCCAAAAGAGCATTATACCCCTAAGAACTATGAAAATAGACATCATTTCTATAGTGTTTTGCTGCAAGCAGTATGTGACCCACAAAAAATATTTTGGGATGTATATGTCAATGCTCCCGGTGGCACTCATGATGTTGATCATTGGAATTGTTCAACAATTAAAAAAAGAATGCAAAAGAGAGAGAGGTGTTAGCAACTCCAACATTTCAAATTGAGGGAAGCATTTTCTATCCTCAATTAATTGGGGATTCAACTTATCCTATCTCTCCCTACGTATTGAAGCCATTTAATAACAATGGTTCACCGTTACACACTCTTTTTGACAAATATTTATCTAGAGGGCGTGTGAATATTGAGAATGCATTTGGTATACTTAAGGGGAGATGGATATTTCTTCGAGATGTAGGTGTAGAGTTGGAGAAGGTACCCAATATTGTAGTGGCATGATGTGTGCTCAATAATTTCTTACAAATGAATCATGAAAATGAGCCAGAAAACCAGGTAGATCCACATCCCAATTCTACTATGCAATCACGAAGTCAAGCCATGGAGAGAGATTAAGGTTGAGCACAAAGAGATATTTTATTTCATGAATGGGAAAGACAATATAATTTTAGTATGGGGCAGTGAACTACTTTTTATGTATCATAAATAAATTTGTTGAGTATGGATCATGTTATGTACAAGTTACATCCATGTTATTGCTGCAAAAGAGAAAATGTTATTTACCTGAGCAAAATTTTTTGCAATTTGGAGATGTACATCCAATATTTTTTCCATATGTTTTCTTTCTTGCTCCATTTTTACATGCTCAAGTTATAATCTTCCTTGCTCAATTTCTTTCATTGTTTCAGTGAAATGCATTAGACTTCTCCCCATTCTCTCTCCCAAGCCTTCATTGGAAGTTCTTTTTCTTTTTATGTGTTTGCATTCAATTCCTTTTTTGTTTAGAAGACTTTCTTTTTGTTCCTTTTCTTCATCAATATCTTCCATGTACATAGACGAGTCTTCTTCATGTGATTTACCCATTTCGTCTGTTTCTTTCTCTATAGTGGAAGTGTTTAAATTAACCCATTATTTTCCATTATAACCTTGCATCAAGCCAATCACCTTGGGAGTTTTTCCTATAATGTGTTCCATATCATTATAAAAATTCCATGTTGATGGTGTCCCCCCTATGTCGTTTTCCATAAGTTTCTCTTTCTTGAAAGTCTTCTTCAATCTGTTCCACTTGTACTTACATTGAATGCCTGTGAAAGATGTTATACATTCAAGGTTAACATCATTTGCCACTTTATCCCAATGCTTCTTACCAAGGTTTCCATGATTTAAACTCACATAAACGTATTCAAACTTCAAAATCAATGTTTGCACAACATTTTTGGGCCAAAGTTCTTCTCTACATTCCTTGGTTTTGTCTTCATTTTTCATTTCATTTACCTCTGTTTGAGTTAATGGAATGATTTCCTCTATATCAAAATCATGTTGAGGATAAATATTAAGTCCAAGATCAGGAACAATTGATTGATTATATGCACTATAAGAATCCTCCAAATCAACGCCATATGCATTATTCACATTGATTTCTGGATGCCTAAATCCTTGATAATTGACTGAAGTTTCAGATGAGGAACCGATACAATGATTGAAGCTTTTAATAATTGATTTAAAATGCTAGGATTGAAATGTTGAAAATGAACCTGAACATTTTCCCTCATATGGCACTTTGTCCATTGCATCAACTTCGAATAATTCCTGCACACATTTATAAAGACAAGAAACAATTATTTCAAAAGAATAAGAAAAAAAAGAGATCAAACTACTGAGATTAAGAGTATTATAATACCCAAATTTAATTTGCAAGCAACAATAACCAGCAAAACACTCTACTATATTTGCAATTCTGGGTACATTTTGAAAGTCTATATCGCATAAAATTTTAATAAAAAAATGAAACAAAACTTAAATACAAAAGCACATATATTATTGCAAAACCCAATTCTAATTCTTTGTAAAGTAAAAAAAATGCTAAATAAATTAACTTCAGAGAGCTTAGCTTTAAGCTTTCACAACAAACTAACCACGTTAACAATTGACCATACATGTTCCAAATAGCAGTTTGCTTCAATAGACAGAGCATAAGTATAATGTGTCTTTTTAAAGATGTCCTTCCCTAGAACTACATGCATTTTTCCCCACTGGGACACATACTTATTCAGGAATATTAGTAATTATGTTCTTGAGCTTTTTTTAGAATAGTAATGGGAAACTAAACATGTATATTTTCTTTGCTCACCACTCATGAATGTATCATTTCTCCCAGCAGTGGCAATAGTGCTTGCGTTTTCTCTAATTCTTGGAAAAAATGGTTTTGAAAAAAAAGATTTTATCAAAGTTATGGAAATGGGAAAGGAATCGTAAAAAAAATTATATAATATTTTGTAAGGAGTCGTGCAAGATTTTGCATGGTTA
This sequence comes from Pseudotsuga menziesii, assembly GCA_001517045.1. Taxonomy (NCBI): domain Eukaryota; kingdom Viridiplantae; phylum Streptophyta; class Pinopsida; order Pinales; family Pinaceae; genus Pseudotsuga; species Pseudotsuga menziesii. The sequence goes on from LPNX011105483.1 coordinate 16,236, forward strand.
ACTACTTTATTTTTTCATTTTATTTCTCATCGCAGTTCACAATCATACCGACCATTACCTTACCAATGAAATTGTAAATTTTGAAATGGATTGAGAAAATTTTCCTTTCATTATGAAACCTATTCATCCTGTACTTGCAATTTCCTCCAACAAAATCATATTTTAAAGGGAATTTTCGTCACTTTTGCTAATTAGCCCCGGGATATTACCTTCTATTTAACCATTTGCATTAATAGATATCTGTACAAATACAAACTTTGCAATGCAATTCCTTCCCTTTTGCAAAAGAAAATAAAATCTACATTGAAATGTTTGTTTGTACAAGGACTGGAAATAGATTTTTTGAACCTAATTTATTGATTATAAAAAACAATATGTTAATGGATATAAACCTAAATTTCGGATCTCAAATACAGTCTATTAACTATTCCTATATTGTGCATATAGGCTCAAGCAAGAGTTTTTTTAAATGGTAAAATTCAAAAAATGACATAGCCATTTAGGGAAAAGAAATGAAAATGTAACTGGGTATTGAATTCAACACAAATTTATGTTAGTTTTAGAAGTCAAAATGTTTAAGAAACCCAATTTTTTTAGAAGGATTAGTGATCAGAATTTTATTTACAAAAACTAGATTTATATTCAAAAGTAATTATATCATAAAAATTGTCATTGCTCATTACTCTTTATTCAGTTTTTTTTTTGCAAAAACTAGATTCATGATTCAAAAATAGTCATGTCATAATTTTCAAGTGCTCATTACTCTTTATTCAGAAATTGTTTTTTGACAAACCAAAAAACCAAAATCTTCAGAGCAAAGAAGGGCAGTTACATCATATAAATTTACAGAGCAACCGAAATTGGAAACTACAACACATAAATAAATTTACAAAGAAGTTGAAATTGGAAACTACACCACATAAATACACAAAGAAGAGCAAACAAGGGCAGTTACACCACATAAATTTACAGAGAAGCCGAAATTGGCAACTACAGCACATAAATACATAAACTTACAGAGAGCATTGGTTCAATTAGTAAATATAATATCTCTTGGTCGGAGGGATATCAACTAATTAAGATAAATAAAAGAAAAAAGAAATAAAATTACAGCAACAATGGAAATCCATGCTCAAGAGAAAATATGCAATTTTTTTCCTCTCAAATAATCCGCACTATTTACAATACCAGTATTGTTGATGTCGGATAGGATTCTTTGTTGCTTGTGATTCAGGTTCAATGCATTCCTTTTATATTTCCCACATAGTTAAATTTGAGCCCTTTTCTTATAGTAGCAGCCTTACCTTCCTGCGCGCTACCTTTATCCCAAAACAAAACCACCTACAAATGTCAAATTCCAAATATTTCAAAATCGTTTGGTATGTTAAGTTTTAATTCATATTTAATTTACCTCAATAGCTGGTGCATATTGGTATTAATTTATATTTGACGGAAGCTCTGCAAAACCAACGGAAACGATTGATTAGTACACCATACCAGGAAGCTTTGTCAAAAGGCTGAGGCTAATCCCAGGCTGCACCACATTTTTTATCGAAGTCGTCATGATGGCACTCACCTGGTCTTAGAGCACGCATTTTCCCTTCATGTGTGGAGGCTATCTGTTGGGGGGTACTTATTGCTTACCTATATTCAACTCAATTCCTTCCAGAAGCGTTTGGCCTAATTAATGATTCATGTTTCCTTTAGCCTCAATCACCATTTTCAAATGCGCTCTAATAGGACAAGATCGGTCCATTAATTGAGTTGATGTGGAAACTATCTAAGCATCTATTCAACTTGATTACTGCAACAAGCATTCATCCTAATTAATGACTAATGTCATCTTAATCCTCGCTCACCAATTTCAAACCCTCTCTAATATGACAAGATCGACCCATTGATTGAGTTGATGCGATAGCCAACTTCAATGATTCCTTGGCATTCCATATAAGTATCTGAACTAGCTTTTTTAATTGATATAAGTTAATTGTATGGAGTGGAATTAACCTAGTTCGGTTAGTTTAGAACAAATTTAATAGCCAAATGTGTGCCTGCAACTAACCATTGGTTTGTGATCCATTTCTCAATAAAGTTGCATGTAATAAAGGCATTTATTTTTAATTTCTAACTATTTGACATACATCACCTTGAGTCATACATGCATACTTTAAGCCGCCTATTCTAATTGATATGATTCAATCAGTACATTTAGATCTTTCAACAATGCTTCCTATATCAATCACATTGCATTGGGAAATATTGTGATGCCCTCCTTTATTGCATTGAAATGTGAACAAGCTATGTTAATGGTATGAGTGATACTTTAACATACTTTAATCCCTACATAGGGATCCTAACAGCCCCAATCATGATGACATGAACCTAGATTTCAATTGTTCATAGTGGTCTATCAGAATGCATCAATCATATTTGTTAGATGATCACATGTTATAATTGTCAAACTCTAACTTTCTACTTCTTCAAACAACATCCTCTCTCACACACCTTGGCAGGGACTTGCCACTCCACAAATTTCCTTGTTCAGTTAAAATAAGGGTGTTTTATTTTTAATCATCGTAGAAATTAATTTCACTACTTAAATTTATAATTATATAAGTTGCTTTCATTTCCTAGTCAACATTTTAAATCAACAATTAAACATTTGATCATATAAGTTTCACAAATTATTCATTAAGGGACTTTATGGTGTTCGAGAGTAATTTGATGAATTCCTTAGATCAACGGGCATCTTCTCACATAGAACTTTATTTAGAAGGCATTTGATTCACATTAATGATGTATATATCATTTCCTTATTAGCTAGCATTGCTTAAGAAAACAATTTTTCTGGAATAGAAATGATATAACTATTTCTTATCTAGTTAAGTTTCATTCCTTTTCAAATTGACTTAAAATGAAGAACAACCTTAGATTTTTTCACCTCCAATACATCTTCCAAATACTTCATTGATTTCTGGAGAATATTCCTTGCAATTTTAATATCAAATATTTCCTCCAACTCAACATGTCACATGCCCCAATTTTGTAAAATAATGTTATCTTATTTTTATTTGATTCCAAAGCATTATGTTAAATTTAATGCTAAGTTGAAACTGATGACTCAGCAGAGTCAAAAGATATGGAATGTAATTCTGAATATTTTATTTCTAAATAAATAAAAGTGGAGACAACAGCTTGGGAGAGCTGTTAAAAAGAGTGTTACTAGTCAAGTTGGTGGAGGGAACTAGGTGGAGAGAAAAAAGACAACTGCCAACATCCTCAAACACTTCCTATTTTGCAGGTGGCAACCTCCCTACATTTGGGATCATGATCCCCCAAGAAAGTGGGATCAAAGCAGGTGGCTCAATTAATGACAACTAACCCAAAAATACCTAGGCAATCTTAATAAAAGTGCCCAATGTAGAGAGATGAGGCTGCTCATTCCAGGAGAAGAATCATTCAGGTGAATGCACTTCAGGGAATTCATTGGGAAAGGGAAATTTGAAGGAAGGTGTTTGAGGGGTAAACTACAGGAAGTTGATCTAGTACAGCTTTGCAGCTGAAAGATCTTACTGCAGTATGCAGAGTTGGTATTGAGTCTCAGGCCCTAGTACTTTGTTGATTGATCCACCTAATTCTAGACAAGGAGACCAGAACAAGCTCGGGGGTCCTGAGAAGTCACTGTTTGAGTGCTCTCCAGGAGTTGGTAGGGAGGAACAGCATCCCATTGCTATTGTCGTCCAGCTTTAAAGACAGGTTCCATTATCTTTTAATTTATGTGTTATAGTTTATATCTGTGTGTGAGCAATTAATGAAAAATTATATGTTATGTTGTGTTGAAATCTCTTAGTTCTTTCAAGGATGAATATGTACTGTGATGAAAGATAAATCCTACCTATGTTTTTCCCTATCTAGAGTAATCCAGATCGTACTCTAGCACAGGTAGTGTGTTTAAATAAATGAAGTATGATAGGAATATAAATGAATAGAATATTTATGTTTTTAGAGTATTGAAATAGTTCCTATCAGTAGATAGTTGTTTTCTAGGAAGTTTATTAATCTGTTTTGAAGAAAGGTTGTCAGAACTAGATTGTGTGTTTAAAATATCATAAAAGGACAAGAATATTTTTACTGACAGTAGTTTGTTAAGTATATAATTCTTATCCTACACAGTATCTACCTCTATAAACTGTACATTTGTATTGAAGTAGAAGAACTAGTATTATCAGTTGAAATTTATTATTTATGTTAAGAAAAGATGTAAAAATAATACAGATAGCTTATCTTTTTATTTTTAGTAACAATTAATCTTCCTGCTTCTATCTGAACTATAGTTAAGACTATGATAAATGTTACAGTATTCCTTTCTTAGCTTTAATAGCTAAAGGACAGTAGTAACTTAGGTTTAAGTTAATATTATAAGAAACTATCCTTATACTTTTGCAGACAGTATAAATGTAAAGAATACTGACAAGTAAGAAAGTTCTTATATTCCTTCAGTAATATCACAGAAACGATTGTATTAAATAACACAAATATTACAAACTGCTCTCAGTCGTAATTATTATACAAATAAAAACCAACATAAACTTAAGAATAGATATTATACATAAATAATAATATTATAAATACAAATAATATTATTATTATCCTTAAACAGTGATATTTATAAATTATTAATTTATAAAAACAAACTGAAGAAAACTGTGTAACAGTAATTAAATTTACAAGATAATAACAGAGGAATTAGTATTTCCATCAAAGTTAAAAGGGAGTAAACCTTAGCTCATATTCTGAGAATATGAGCATAATCTATAAGTATTTTTAAATACTGTAGTAACATAGGTTATACATAGGGTAGTTTTTTTCAAACTTTTAACTAAAAATGTTATGCACAAAAATAAACTACAATACTGATTAAACTTGTATAAATGTATTTATAAGAGAAACAGTGCTTTTCTTATGATAACATCATACATCTATAGAAATAAATGTCAGGGTTAAAACCCTTAAAACTATTACATTACAAATATCAAAATATTAACCAAAATTACAACAATTATGTAACCATCATTAACCAATCTAATAATCTACTCACAGTCCTTTAAGGACAAATAGAATAAAATAGAGAAACAATGTAATTATTATCACAAGATTAGTATAAATCAAACGAGGGTTTTTACAGGTCAAACCCTAACCCATGACTTCCATCAAAACAAACAAGATTTAAGTTACAACTGTAAGTATCAGCCTTAAAATTTAAATTATAAAACCCTTACAAAATACTCAACTGCGTTTTAAAAACTTCATCATATTCAGGAAGGGTAAAAACCCTAAAATTATACAGAGTATCGCATAAACTCCCGGCAACCAAAACGAGTTTACAACGGTACTACCTTTACAAAGTTTAAAAACTTAAACCTGACTGTGAAGCCAAAGCTTCGACTAATTAAAGTGCGCAATACAAATCGCATCCACCCTATCAATCTGTAACAACCCCATAAACAATACACCAGAAAATCTCTAATTAATCAAAGAAACAGAAACCAAGTGTTTGTTTTGGCTATCAAGATATTTTATTGATCATGCAAATAACCATAAGTCAAGCCGAAATATAGGAGGAACTAAAGCAGATCTACTTACTTGAATCCAGGGAAAACACACTTGGAGAATCAACTCCTCCCAACCATAGGAGGCAGCAACTCAACGGTTTGCTCCGCTCCACCCCCGAGCTGGATCACCAACCATGCACTAGAACAACAAGTAACTTCCTCGTGGCACTCAATCCTCAGAGTCCGTAACAAGCTACAACAAGAAAGCTTCCACGCGACACTCTCTCTCAGAGTCCGTAACAAGCTACAACAAGAAAGCTTCCACGCGACACTCTCTCTCAGAGTCCGTAACAAGCTAAGCGATGGACTTATGAAACGGGAGAAACACTCAACACATGCATTCACAGCAAAGTTTTTCCATGCACAACACGACGTCCCGTGCTATTCCAGTGCACTCATATAAATATCTTTGCCCAGGTCTTATGCCATCTCAATCAAATCTCCAATCAGATCCCTAAATCCCTATGATTTAGGATCTTGTCTGGTTGTTGAGCTTTGGATTGGTATCAATCACTCTAGCTTGCTTACACGTGTTCTTTGGTGCCATGGTTGGTGTTGCCTCATGTAGTTGAGTTCTCCAAGTGTTATTTTATTTATTAATAAATAAATAAAAATGTTTGTTTGTGCAAATGTCAATTTAGTCTTTGAGTTTCATAACTCATTACATAATAAAAATAATAATTTTCAAAACATGAAAAATAAAAGCAATGTCATGGGGGTATTACATTCCCCCCGCCCCCTTATTTTTAACACCGTCCTCAGTGTTCTTTTTATTCTGAGCTCCCTTGCTCATTCTGGAACATGGAGAGATATGCTTCCCACGTTTTATCCTCAATTTCCCAAGTTGCCTCTTCAAGGCTGAAGTGCTTCCATTTCACTTTTATTTGACGATGGCTCGATTCCGAAGCATACGCTCCCTCCCATCTAGGATGCAGAAAGGTTTGGTCTAGAACTTTCCCTCAGGTTCTACCTGAATCACATCCCAATCAATTATATGAGTAGTATCATGTATATATTTTTTAACAATGAAACATGAAATACATCGTGTACTTTTATATTAGGTGGAAGTGCAAGTTTGATAGGCTACCGGCCCTATCTTAGTTAACACTTCAAAAGATCCACAATACCTTGTCGCTAGTTTGGAACACCTTCCCAAACTTAAGGAACTCTTCTTCAACTTTACCTTTAGATATACGTGATCACCAAATGTTGAACTCTCTTGGAGTTCGTTTTAAATCCGTATAATGTTTCTGCCGATCCTGGGCAACTTTTAAATTTGGTTGCACTTCCTTAACAATATTTTTGGGTAGTGCAATCAAGCACTGCTTCAATGCATACATTTTTTCTTGTAACCATACTTTTTCCTCTTCCACATACAAGAAGATACACATGTTAATCATTATCTGAAGATTCTAAACATTTTACATATCACCCCAAGCAGATATCGACATCTTACCAATACCAAGAACATGTTTATTATGTCTTCTTCATATCATTATAGGTTCCAACTACAACTCCTTTAACCCTAATACCCTTATATTTATAATCGATCGAGGAAAATGGTAATAAAATTCTTACTCTAGCTTATTCAAAACACACACGAAAATTATGAGTCTTTAACCCTTTAGGGGAATGATAAAGTATGTAACAAAATCCTTGCTTCATATTCACGATGACCCTTAACACGTACGAATTCAATACGACCCTTTTCACTATCAGTTACAATGGTTATCTTTCACTAATGCATTTTGTAACACACCCTCTTTAATACTTGATCAATAATAGAAAATAAGAACCCAATTTTTGTGGTTAATAGTTTTCCCCTATTTACAATGTGATTTCTTTTAAAGAAATATCCACCACTCCATAATCTAATAATCATATAGTTCATTAAGAAATAACATAAATTGAGGAATCATTAACATCCATTTGCAAGTTTTCTTTAACTTTTTAGTATTCTTCTATTATTTTTAGCTTCTTATTTTATCAAATCTTCAAGATTCTTCTTATAACTTACATACATGACTTTTCAAATGAGATTCATTTATTAAAACTCAACTAATAACAAGAACACTTTGTAACATCCTCTTTGTACCTTTTTTTTAATCCTTGACGAAAAAGTTATGAAATGATTTTGAATTGAAAGATATACTAAACCAAATCTCAGAACTTATATCTAAGATAGTTTTATAAATGTTACAAAATGTTTTATTCCCTAATAACATAATAACGTAATATCCACTTCACTAACACAAATAATCTGTACTTTATAACATCTCTTTATGTCATAAAGAAATAACATCCATTTCAATAATCAATTAATATCATCTACTTCAGTTATATTATAAAAGATTGTCCATAATCAAACTTATTCATAACTCCACACATATCTATGTAAAACCAGAATAATAAAATCTTTTAAATTTTAAACATTGCCTATATAATGTAAATACATATAAAGAGATATGGATATCCCATAAGCCCTTTTTTTTAAATTTCAAATATAACTACTAGCTATTTTATAGACATCCCTTCAAAAATGAAACGTTTCCATTTATAAAAGGTAATTCAATAAAATGTAAATAAATAAAAGGTAATTCAATGCAATGTAAAGAACTTCTACAAATAAAAATAATAATTCAATGTAATGTAAATAAGTAAAAGGTAATTTAATGTAATGTAAGGAACTTCTACGCTTCTTTATTACAGATACATATCTCAAAGCTATCACAAACACATATCTCAAAGCTCTTCCATGTGGACTCTATTTCACACAACATTCTAATGAGCTAGGATGCTATAATGCATACATGAGATATATCCTTGAAAGTACAACAACTAAAATCCGCCTATCATCATTCCAAAATTAGCCATTGACTTTTAAAGTTACACTTCTTTTAACCGTATGTATCCAAACAATGAAGAACATGTGAAACTCTTCTTCCAATAATTCAGTTATTAATCCGTATATAAATATGTAAGGTTATACTCTAAACACTCCCATTGGCAATGAGTTGTCCACTCCACAGTCATTTGAACATCCACTGTGGAAATAAATAAAAATTCTTTTAACTCACTACTCAGATTATATCAATTGAATTGGGATCTAACCACGGGTAGACCACTAGTGCGTACATTTTAAAATTTCTGATTCAATTTATGCTACCCTAATTCAATAATTTGACAAGTTGTTGTTCACTTTATTATTTTTAATCTCTGAACCATCGTCACAATTATTTAATAGTTTACCCAAGGTTGTTCATTGTACTAGAGTAATTCAACATTTCGGTTGTTCATTGCACCGGTTCTCCTAGAAATTGACCCATAAAATCAAGTGCATGATAGGAGTTCGATATGCATGGTTATCTCGATCAGCGAGCTTTAAAACTCAAATTCCTTTAAGATCCAACCTATGTTTACTGATGTCAATACTCCATTCTGCTCAACCTCAAGTGTAATGTGTATATGATTATCAGTTGAATGTCATAAACTTCTCGCACAGTTATTTCCCTGGACAACATACATTTCTAAAAAGACCAGCTAGAAGCACCGATAGTTGATTTTGATTAGAGAGGATATGCTTCTAGTTGATTTTGATTAGAGAGATATCCTGATCTCTAGCTAACTCATTCACCAAATAAAATTATGAACTGAGAATAATAAATCTCATTGGCAACCATGTGGAGTGCACCAATTTGATTTAAATCAAATTCTCTGGCTTCGTAGTTTTCAAAAGAAAACAAGATTCACTTTGAATCTGATATTTTACTCAACACAGAAAGATTGGGAATGAAAATTCCATGACATACAGTTGACAATCGGATAGATAGAAAAACAACTCAGCCATAATTTTCCAGGTTAAGGGAAAACTATGAACAGGTAAAAAAAAGGTTAGGTTTTAAACTAAGATTTAAGTGCAAAGTAAGTTTCAGCACAAGTTGATTCGAATCACTGGATTTCAATACCTGAATACAAAGTCCATCAATCCCTTTTTCCATTCTACCACATACTAGGTAATTTTTCTAAATTCCCATTTATATAGGGAATAAAACGTATATACCCATTCACAAGGTAATAACATATTAATGAGGTAATAACATATTAATGGATGTAAAAAAAAAATGACCACATAATTATTTAACCAAAACAAAATTCATCATAATTTTAAAATATGCATGAGATACATAAAATTGTCATCACTTGATCAATTTATTCGGCAAAGATTTTATTCAAAGGCACAATCCGAACTCAAATCCTTACACCGGCTTACTAAGAGTTGGTAGAGATTCCATCCTGCGGTCCGCGGTCAAACGGTAATGCATCCAAATTGCATTAACTACTAAAGATACACTTAGGGAGACTAGGGTAAGCCCGAAGGATCGTTTACCTACCTAGATCTTGATACTACCAGAGTAAACTTCGGGATCTCCAAATATGGCAATTAAAAAAAAGAAAAAAAAACCTATTTGTAGATAGAGAAGGATAAAAAATGCAAGAGATATGAACTGACTTACGCTCACACTGGAGTTGTATAGTTTGACTATGGTTACGAGTGGATTTCCCATGGCGAAGGAAGATTTGTTTCGAACCCTCATGTATGGAAACATGAAACCGAGAGATTCTAAAGATTTCGTCTCAGCGGTACAGATGGGGCATATTTGCTCTTCTATATATAAGAATTGTGATAGACATTTGAATTTTTTTTATTTTTTTTATACCTAGAACTTGAGATGTCTATAGATAATTTGTTGGATTTTGCTCAGCTGTGCTTCTGCCTATATGATTCTCCCCATCATTTTCTTTATTATTCCTTTTGGTCGTTAGTTAAGATAGTAATAGGTCATATAGTGGTTCCAGTGCAGATTTCAACAATCTCTTGCTCACTTTTTTATTTTATTTTACTGATTTGATATGTTGCAATAATTCGTAAACTGGATAGAAACACTTGTTGGCCATTTCATCAGCACTTACTAGAAACTAGATTGAAGGAAACAAGAAAATTGGCATAAACAATATATCAGCTACATTAGATACTGAATCAGATCACAAATTCCTAGATAGGGTTTTTGAATGCCAAATCACAAAGGTTCATTGCTAGATCGCATATCATAGTTACAAAAAAAAAAAAAAATTAATTCAAGATTCACTTACACCAGATCGTAGTCTTTAGCAAGCTCATGAATCATTTTTTTTTAGAGACCTTGCCTTGCAATTTTTATTTTCTTTGATCTATGATTTACCCCATAGATATGTGTATGGGATCTCTGCAAATCGAATGCACTTGTTGAGACCACTGAGGGATCAAGCACTCAACCAAATAGTTGTTGGCTGCTTGTGGACAGGTTCGTGGGTTACTCCTTTCAAACGCGGAGAGATTTTAGGCCCTGGCAACATTGGTCATTCTATTATCTCGAACAAACAACAATTTGTAAAATTACATCACACAAGAGCATAGATAGAATCCACATCTTACTGTCTTTTTCCAACCGATCTACACTTTCATTTCTTTTATTCATATGTATTATATTATATGAAAACACTCTTTAGATTATATTCATCAAAATCTGAATGTTCCAAAGGCATTGCCTCCTTATTTGACATCGTTATTCAGCCAGATGAGACGATCAGATTCTCTCAGATCAAAGCTATTTATCGCCACCGCCCCAACAATTATGTGGGAGAAGTTGGCGCAGAAAGTAAACTTAACACCAACCAAACTGTAATCATTAAGTATATGCCTGAGATTTCCTACAGAACTCATTATAAAGGGCTTTGTTCAATTAATGGGAACAACATTTTCAATCAGATGATAGCGGGTCCTAGGTGATGTCATTATATGTACATAGACAAAAAAATAGCCCGCAATATTAACCATAACTGTACAGGGCCTTATTTACCAGCGGAGTTCAAGCCGTAAGTTCAGTTAAACAAAAGTTGAACAACATGTACAAAAAAAACTAGCCGTTCAGAGCTGAAATTACCAGCAGAAGAAATCCATGCATAAAAGATATGGACTTCAACCCAAACCTAAAACGCAGGCAAGAAAATCTCTTTCCAAAATTCCAAATCGAATTAACAGTGAAAGTCGACAAGGATCGAACCAAAATCTAGATCGATTAACAAAAGTATGCAGGAATTCCCACTACAATAAACGTTCATGGCTGAAACAATAGGAAGTTAATAGAACTCTGAAAATGGTGTTCATCATGAAGAGAGCTATAGGACAAGCAAATCTCACATCAAGCAGTCTCAAGGATACCTATACAGGCTCTGGTGCTGGATGTCCTACTTTGACCAAATAGAAAAATTGTCACTGAAAGTCCAGAATATCTAGAGGTTGGAAATGAACATCCAGAATAGAAGCTATGGGGAAAGGGCATCAAATTTAAATCCATTAAGCAGCATCGACATTTCTGCCCATGGGTTACTGTTCTTTTTTTTTCCAGAAGGAAAGCCAATCGGTGACAAAAACAACAGGGAGTCATGGGGATAACCCACATTTTAAAATAGCCGCCATGTGCGTGATGATCAGTCTCATCGCTAGCAGTTGATGAGAGTGGCTTCAATTACACAGAGGAGGGGTCCGTGAATGAATTACAACAAAATTTACAAATCCCTAATCGCAGGTTATGCAAGACACAAATCTTTATAAAAACGAAGTTCATGGAGTAATGGTAATAGTCCAATACTCCATACTGGTTTATAAAAGAAGAATTGCAACCCCAGGTAAAGGAGGTCACGAAGGTGTACGAAACCCCCAAAATCACATTCAAAACAAGAATCAGATCTTCATTAAAACAAAAATTCCAAAAAATAAATAAATAAATAGATCTTCTTGCCATCAAGAATCAGATCTGTATTACACCCAAATCACTGGAAGGGGATTTAGTTTGTTATCCCAACCAAAACGCTAGCAGAATTCCAGATCTATACTAAAATCTCTGACAATGCATTTGCAAGGATTTTAATCATGTAAATCAAACCAAACGCAGCTATTTCAAATCTTTCAGATCAAAATGCAACAACCAAGGCACAATATAGAATTCAGATCTATAAAAAACCAAATTGCTGGAAAAAAATGGATTCGATAGATCGTTACAGATCTGAAGGATGACGGCAATAATTATTGACAGAGATATTTTTCCATAAAGAAATAGCAGGGTTTGCATCACATTGAAACAAATTCAACAACAGTTAATAGCTGCATTTCCAGATATTTAAGGGAATACAAACAATGAATTTAAATCTATATCATAAACTAAGAATTAAAATGCTTCCAGGGACAGATATGAGATCATTCCTCAAATCACATACATGAAATGCGCAGGAGATATACAACACTCCCTTCCAATCGAGGTTAAGGAATAGGGTTTTCATAAACAAATTCTGAATTTTCAAATACAGACGGCTGATCTAACCTCCTATGCATTCAAAACACAATTTATCGCAGACCTACAACAAATTCAATATGATGAGCTTATGGTCCTAGTGTTTGAACCATGCTCTGATACCATAATGTAACAACCCCATAAACAATACACTAGAAAATCTCTAATTAATCAAAGAAACAGAAACCAGGTGTTTGTTTTGGCTGTCAAGATATTTTATTGATCATGCAAATAACCATAAGTCAAGCCGAAATATAGGAGGAACTAAATCAGATCTACTTACTTGAATCCAGGGGAAACACACTTGGAGAATCAACTCCTCCCAACCATAGGAGGCAGCAACTCAACGGTTTGCTCCGCTCCACCCCCGAGCTGGATCACCAACCATGCACTAGAACAACAAGTAAATTCCTCGCGGCACTCAATCCTCAGAGTCCATAATAAGCTACAACAAGAAAGCTTCCACGCGGCACTCTCTCTCAGAGTCCGTAACAACCTAAGCGATGGACTTATGAAATGAGAGAAACACTCAACACATGCATTCACAGCAAAGTTTCTCCATGTACAACACGACGTCTCGTGCTATTCCAGTGCACTCATATAAATATCTTTGCCCAGGTCTTATGCCATCTCAATCAAATCTCCAATCAGATCCCTAAATCCCTATGATTTAGGATCTTGTCTGGTTGTTGAGCTTTGGATTGGTATCAATCACTCTAGCTTGCTTACACATGTTCTTTGGTGCCATGGTTGGTGTCCCCTCATGTAGTTGAGTTCTCCAAGTGTTATTTTCTTTATTAATAAATAAATAAAAATGTTTGTTTGTGCAAATGTCAATTTAGTCTTTGAGTTTCATAACTCATTACATAATAAAAATAATAATTTTCAAAACATGAAAAATAAAAGCAATGTCATGGGGGTATTACACAATGGTTTGGATTTAAGTATTTTTCCCAACAACCTGTAAAATAGTAAAGACAATAACATAACTCATGACAAGATGAGAGAGGGTTTTCAAAACCCTGGGTGAGTCCAATGACCATCCTAACACTAACAGAGGGAGAGTCCATCTTTCAGACCACGGGGCTTACCCGAGTTTGAACCACGAGCCACGGCCTTTGCAAAAGGCTACCTTTTCTCCTTATTCAAGCTTCACAGCGGTGAGCACCTGCAGCAAACAAGAAACCTCTATCAGCGAAACGAGTTACTTGTTAAAGCTTGAAATCATTCTTTATAAACTTGCAGTAAATAAAAGAAATTGCATTGTGATAATTAACTGTTAATGGGAGAACAACGAACAGCTTCACGAGGCACTGTCACCTACAAGCGGTGCAGTTGGAAACCCAAACAGCCCTCAAGAACCTTAGACAATGGTGAGCCACAAGAACCAGAGAAGGAAACCGAAGCAGCTATTAAGATACGCAAGCTTTGGAAGAAAGGTTTCACAGGGAGCGAGACAAGGGTAGTAGGAAAACCTCACTTGTTGCAGAGAAAGAACTAGCATCCAAAAACCACACACTGAAAAATGAGAGCAGCATGGAGTCAAGGCAACTGTAACCAGGAGAAACGACGGCCGCCATGGGAGACAAGCCAAGCAACCCTAGAGCCAGCGTAAACTGCGGGACAGGAATGATTTTGGTTAGGTTTCCAGTACATTCTATATTTTCCAGGCGTGGACAGAAATCAACCACGTAGCAACAAATTTATCCATGCAGCGAGGGTCGTGTCCTGTAGTTCCTGCATGGAAGCAATATCCCAATTATTTGTTTAATGTAGCGTGGAGTAAACCTTTGTCAACCCAATAATTCGTAACCAGATCACTAATAATTTGCACAATGTGTTATATTAACATAATGACGAGTTTATCGACATGGGGGTTACGTTGACCAAGCTATAGTGTTATATATAAATCTTAAATTAAATCCCGATGTGGATTATGCATAAATCCCTTGCTACCAATGACATTATATTGTCATATAATAACATCACCATAACGATATAAGTGGTGGCATAACTATACTCTAAACATTGTTTTGATAAGATAGAAATCATGTAATATATGTCTTATTTATAGATTAGGTCAAAGTTTAAGTCTTTAATATAGTTATAAAAGAATGCATGCTAACTATTAAATGACTATAGTTTCTCTGGTAGCAAAGATAAACTATAGCTTGTGCATAGTAAACCCTTTTGCAACAAGGACATTACAAGTCTAAACCTTATAGATAGTACCTTGTAATAATGCAAAGGAAATTAAAGGCCAGATTAAAATACGTTATAATAACAAACTATTGGTAGATTGAATGTCCAACGAACAAATCGATTATACATATCTACGAAATTTACTTGAACTAATAACTCAAATAGCATCAAAGCTGTGAAGTAGTACAAAGCTGAAGATAAGAATGTTATCATGAAATTCTATCACAAAGTTTAAGCGACAATACTTTGATAGCACTTGTAGTATAACTCAACTTGGTTTTATTCTCGTGCAGAATTTCTAGTGGACAGTAAGATAACTATAGAAGTAAACCTGATAATTGGAATAGGAACCTATTAAATCCAAAAGTTACTAGAACACAGAGTTAGACTTGGAAATAAAATAGCGGTAAACATAAGCTCATATAGAATGGCATGATGGTCATAGTTTTACACTCGAAGGTTTTTTCTGTCCAAAAGATAATAGGCTATAAGTATCTTAAAGAAACAAAATAAGGGTCAATAAATACACAGGCAAGATAAGATACTATTGCATAAATACTGTAAAAAACAATGTCTATAAATATTACAAATTACTTAGACTAAAGTAGAAATACTGGTAACTGAGATTCTAGTGTTTAGAGTCGCAAATATGTTGTACTGTCGTTACTTATTTCCGAACTTGTTTACTTGAAAAACTGATGAAAATCAAATGATTTTACCTTACAGGAATTGTCTAGAGTTTAGCAGCTTATTTTACTAAGCTTTTTAAATTGCAAACAAAATACTGCTGACACTAAAAGATCTCTTAAAATATACTCGATTGATCATACCTGTAAAACCTATAAGAAACAGTATTCATCTGCGTTAGCACGATTGCTAAGTAAGCCCTGGATTCAAAAGTAAATTCCACCTACTAACATAAAATAACTAATCAGTAAACTGAAGAAAATAGTACGCAAACAGATTTTATTCTTGCTACAAAAAAAAAACTGTTAATTTATTTTAGAAATTAGCGAAACTAATTACTTGACTGTTTCCTTTATGCCAACTGTTAGCTGTTAGTAAACCGTAGGTTTTAGCATTTATTGTTATCTCAAAATTTTAAATTTTTGTGAAAATTTGGGGTTTTGACACAACATCCTCTACTATTGACTCAATCTCATTTCCTTCAGATCTACAACAACTCATCTTGCTCAGCACCCTCTATTGTGTTATGCTTAGTCAAACTATTATATTCTTTAGATCCATTATTAGATGTATAGCCATTTACTTCTACTTAGTTGAGAATTGTTCTTTTAATCTAACCAACCAGGACATAGTTTCCAATAAATTGTACTCCCAATCATTTTGCAGGGAATCTAATTCAAATTGACCAAGACCTTTAATTTCCTCTCTAAGTCTCTCATGAAAAGGATCTGGAAAGGTAGTCAAGTTGTAGCAGTGGACATCATTGGGGATTCAGGAGGACTGGCAATAGCCTAGAACCCCATGGAAATTACAATGCAGGACTCCTTCCCTACCGTTAACACCATATCGTCCTTATATCACTTGATCGGCACCTGTTGTAGGGGCCAACTCATGAAGTTTATGGACCTCAATCACTGGAATAAAAAATTCATCTACTTGATTATCTTCAGAATATTCTACATACCAACACCCCTCAATCTTGGATTATAGGGGGAGAGTTCAACATGATCACCTCGCTGAGGGAAAATAAAAGGGGGTGTCGCATTCTCACACGGGAGGACATGCGTTTCAAAGATCTGGTGGAGAACTGTAACCTTGTGGACCTTAAGACTCCCAATGGACTCTTCACCTGGTATAATAATATGGGGGGGATAAACAAATTGCTTTGAGATTGGATAGGTTTCATGTCTCTAACAACATTGTGACTTCAGTATGATTGGTCAAGGTTTCCATTCTTCCTTCGGTGGGCTCTTACGACTGACCAATTTGTCTAATCTTGCACAATGATGGATCCTTGGTACGAAACCCCTTTAGGTTTGAGAAATTATATATTTCTTACCTTGATTTCTTGGCCTCCATTTAAAATTGGTGGTCTTAATTACAAATCTTCGAAAGATCCAAGATGTATATTTTTCAACAAAAACTCAAACTACTCAAGGTCCATCTAAAAAAATGGAACAAGGACACCTTTGGCAATATCTTCCACTCCAAATCCCACCTGGAAAGATAATTGTATGAGGTGCAGTAGAGATGTATAACTGAAGGAAGAACGAAGGACAAGGGTCGTCGAGAACTTACACTCTCATCCTAGATTGAAGAGAGATGTAAGCAAGAGGAAATCCTCTGGAAACAAAAGTCTCGAGTCTCTTAGCTGAAAGAGGGAGAAAGAAACACAGTTTTTTTCCATAGATCCACCATCCAGCACCAAATGCACAATAGGATAGTCAGTCTCAATTCTGATTCGGGAGATTAGATCGAAACCAGGGATTAAATAGAGAAGGAACTCCCCACCTTCTACAAAAACCTCATATTGGAACCTGAAAATCAAAGATCGGAGGCAATTTCCAAGGTTATGGAGACAATCCCCACTCTAATCATAGAGGATCACTACAAAACTTTTATGCGACCCATTGAAGAAAAGGAGGTTGAAGAGGCTATAGCCCATATGCAAAAGGACAAAGCACCTTGCATGGACGGCTTCACGGTCAACTTTTTTCATTTATTTTGGAGCTATCTAAAGAGAGAGGTCTGCGACTTGGTAGAAGAGTCTCACCATAAGGAATGGGTTTTATCTGCTCTCAATGTAACTTTCTTCACCTTGATCCCCAAGGAGGAAAATGTTGGTATGCCTGGTAAGTTTCTCCCCATATCACTCTACAATGTCATTTATAAACTCATCTCCAAAGTATTAGCCAATCAACTCAAGCCCTTACTCATCTTTCTCATTTCCCCTAATAAAATGTGCTATGTTGAAGGACATCAAATACTTGATGGGATCATCCTTTCCCATGAGGTAACTCGTTCTCCAAAAATCCTCAAAAATTCGGGCATGCTACTCAAGCTCGATCTCTCTAAATCTTTTGACAAACTAAGTTGGAATTACATTGAAAAAGTACTTCTCGCCTTCGGTTCTTGCCCCTCCTAGATCCGATGGGTGATTTCTCTCATCATTACCCCTTTCTATTCCATTCTGATCAATGGCTCCCCCTTCGTTCCATTCACCCTTTCTAGAGGAATTATACAAGGAGATCCCCTATCTCCCTTCCATTTTATTCTCATGGCTAAAGGTATTGGCCAAATGATAAAGCATGCCATATCCACAAGAACGTTGAGCGGAATATCGATTCACTACATTCCTCCTATCTCTCTCCATCAATTTGTTGATGAAAACCTCCTAATGGGCCATCCCTTAGTTCAAAAACTTCGCTCCCTCCATGATATCCTCGAAACCTTTTCCAAATCCGCTGGTACCACTATCAACACTCCTATCATTTATCAAATAAATATATCGAGAATTTTGGGGTTCACCATCTCAACCTTACCTTCTAAGTATATAGGGGCTCCCCTAATATCCTCTATAGTCAAACACTCCACCTAGAGAGACCTCCTGGAAAAACTCAATAGTAAACTTTCCTCTTGGACTTTTTGTACTATCAACCTTGCTGGCAGACTCATCCTTGTTAAGGTCACCATCCAATCCATGTCGCTTTATCTCTTCTTCGTTCTAGTTGCTCCTCAATGGGTCCTAAAAGCTATCTACTCACTCCAGCATACCTTTCTTTGGGGAGGGGACAAGAATCATCCTAAGTGGGACTTGGTTAAATGGGACAAGGTCTTCCTACTGAATAGGCAGGAGGCCTTCGTCTTAGATATCTAGTCATTAGCAACAAGATACTCAGTGCCAAAATTTGGTGAAACTGGTTCTCGTGCAACTCTTAACCTTGGGAACAGCTCTGGAATCTCAAATATGCTAAAGGTTGGGACACACTGGATCTCATAAGATTCTCTCTTAACCTGCAGGGATCCCTCGTTTGGAATGCATCTAACCAACAAAAAGATATCATCCAAAAGCAAATCTTATGCGAACTTAGGGACTAATCCACAACTCACTTTGGAATGATTCCTGGCAACAGCTCCCATTTTCTCCAATATCTTCCAGTTCTCGGAGATGTAGCAGGGTTTTCAAAAACCCAATCACACAACACTCTCATATTTTTGGCACGACAACCCCACTTCCAACTTCTATACCTGGAAATCCTTGCACAACTAGCCGACACATATATCCATGGACAACCTTTGCCTTATTCATGAGGAGCTCAAGAATCGCAGAATCAAGCATGCTATAAGTAAAGACATTCTTAGGTGGGGGCATGAACCCAAAGGCTCATTTACCACTAAGTAAGCATACCACCTTACACTTATCACTAGTATTGACAATATGGATCCTAACTGGAGCAAAATTTGGAACCTCAAGACATGTTTGAAGATCCACACTTTCCTCTGGCTCTTACGTCATAAAAGAACCCTGACATGGGACAATATCCTCCAGCGAGGATTTTCTATACCTTCTCAATGCGTCTTGTGCTACCAGCAAGAGGAAACCCTTAATCATTTGTTTGATCTTTTCCTTTTCTCTAACCAGCTATGGGAAAAAATAGCAATAATGTGTTGCAGATCACAAAGAATCAATGGAAACATAGCACACACTATGGATCGGTGGATAGATCACTCCTTTCACAACCCTTTTCTCAACATGCTCTGGAAGCTTATCCCCGGTTTCTTACTTTGGGAAATATGGAGAGAAAGAAACCACCACATATTTAATAATCAATCCCACCCTTTACACTTGGTATGGGCCACCTTCCATCGGCACTTACTTGAAACTCTCTCACTACATCCTTGGATAAAATAATACCTTAATTCCAACCCCTTTGAATCCATCATCCTGAAAGAGTTGGAAAACAACCAATTCAACAAGTTGACAAGTCCTCCTCGTGCCTGCATTTCCCCCATAATGCTCGACACGTGGAACCCACCCCCGATTGGTTTCTACAAATGTAACTTTGACGGACCCTCAAAGGACAACCCTGACCTAGTAGGAATAGGTGGAGTCTTCAGAAATCAACCTCCTGGAAAAACTCAACAGTAAACTCTCCTCTTGGACTTTTTGTATAATCAACCTTGCTGGAAGACTCATCCTTGTTAAGGTCATCGTCCAATCCATGTCACTTTATATCTTCTTCGTTCTAGTTACTCCTCAATGGGTCTTAAAAGCAATCTACTCCTTCCAGCGTACCTTTCTTTGGGGAGGGGACAAGAATCATCCTAAGTGGGACTTGGTTAAATTGGACAAGGTCTTCCTACTGAATCAGTAGGAGGCCTTGGTCTTAGAGATCTAGTCATTAGCAACAAGATACTCAGTGCCAAAATTTGGTGGAATGAGGTCTCATGCAACTCTTAACCATGGGAACAGCTCTAGAATCTCAAATATGCTAAAGGCTGGGAAACACAGGATCTCATAAGATTCTCTCTTAACCCACAAGGCTCCCTCGTTTGGAATGCATCTAACCAGCAAAAAGATATCATACAAAAGCACATCTTCTGCAAACTTAGGGACAGCTCCACAACTCACTTCTGGAATGATTCTTGGCATCAGCTCCGCATTCTCTCCAGTATCTTCCAGTTCCCAGAGATACATCAGGGTTTTCAAAACCCCAATCACACAATAGTCTTTGATTTTTGGCACGACAACCCCACTTCCAACTTCTATACCTGGAAATACTTGCACGGCTGACCAACACAAATATACATGGAAAACCTTTGCCTTATTCATGAGGATCTCAAGAATCACAGAATCAAGCAAGCTATAGGTAAAGACATTCTTAGGTAGGGGCATGAACCCAAAGGCTCATTTACTACTAAGGAAGCATACCACCTTACACTTCTCGCTAGTATTGACAATATGGATCCTAACTGGAGCAAAATTTGGAGCCTCAAGACATGTTCGAAGATCCACACTTTCCTCTAGCTCTTACGTCATAAAAGAACCCTGACATGGGACAATATCATCAAGAGAGGATTTGCTACACCTTCTCAATGCGTCTTGTGAGATGCCAGCAGAAGGAAAGCATTGATCATTAGTTTGATCTCTACCCTTTCTCTAACCAGCTATGGGAAAAAGTAGCAATAATGTGTTGCAGATCACAAAGAATTAAGGGAAACATAGCACACACTATGGATCAGTGGACAGATCACTCCTTTCACAACCCTCTTCTCAACATGGTTTGGAAGCTTATCCCTGGTTTCTTACTTTCGGAAATATGGAGAGAAAGAAACCACCACACCTTCAATAATCACTCCTTCCCTCTACACTTGGTATGGGCCACCTTCCATCAGCACTTACTTGAAACTCTCTCACTACATCCTTGGAGAAAAGAATACCTTAATTCCAACCCCTTTGAATCCATCATCCTAAAAGAGTTAGACAACAACCAAGTCAACAAGTTGACTAGTCCTCCCCGTGCCTACATTTCCCCCATAATCCCTGACACATGGAACCCACCCCCGACTAGTTTCTACAAATGTAACTTTGACAGAGCCTCAAAGGAAAACCCTTGCCTAGCGGGAATAAGCGGAGTCTTCAAAAATCAACCTCCTGGAAAAACTCAACAGTAAACTCTCCTCTTGGACTTTTTGTACTAGCAACCTTGCTGGAAGACTCATCCTTGTTAAGGTCATCATCCAATCAATGCCACTTTATCGCGTATACGTTCTAGTTGCTCCTCAGTGGGTCCTAAAAGCTATCTACTCCCTCCAGGGTACCTTTCTTTGGGGAGGGGACAAGAATCATCCTAAGTGGGCCTTGGTTAAATCGGACAAGGTCTTCCTACTGAATCGATAGGAGGCCTTGGTCTTAGCGATCTAGTCATCAGAAACAAGATACTCAGTGCCAAAATTTGGTGGAATTGGGTCTCATGCAACTCTTAACCCTGGGAACAGCTCTGGAATCTCAAATATGCTAAAGGTTGAGACACATAGGATCTCATAATATTCTCTCTTAACCCACAGGGCTCCCTCGTTTGGAATGCATCTAACCAGCAAAAAGATATCATCCAAAAGCACATCTTTTGAGAACTTAGGGACGGCTCCACAACTCACTTCTGGAATGATTCCTGACAGCAGCTCCCCATTCTCTCCAGTGTCTTCTAGTTCCTAGAGATGCAGCAAGGTTTTCAAAACCCCAATCACACAACAGTCTCAAATTTTTGGCACAACAACCCCACTTCCAACTTCTATACTTGGAAAGACTTGCATAGTTGGCCGACACGAATATCCATGGACAGCCTTTGCAAGCAAGCTATAGGTAAAGACATTCTTAGGTGGGGGCATGAACCCAAAGGCTCATTTACCACTAAGTAATCATACCACCTTACACTTCTCACTAGTATTGACAATATGGATCCTAACTAGAGCAAAATTTGGAACCTCAAGACATTTTCGAAGATCCATGCTTTCCTCTGGCTCTTACATCATAAAAGAACCCTGACATGGGACAATATACTCAAGAGAGGATTTGCTATACCTTCTCAATGCATCTTGTGCTTCCAGCAGGAGGAAACCATTGATCATTTGTTTGATCTCTGCCCTTTCTCTAACCAACTATGGGAAAAAGTAGCAATAATGTGCTGCAGATCACAAAGAATCAAGGGAAACATAGCACACACTATGGATCAGTGGACAGATCACTCCTTTCACAACCCTCTTCTCAACATGCTCTGGAATCTTATCCCCAGTTTCTTACTTTGGGAAATATGGAGAGAAAGAAAACACCGCAACATAATCACTCCTACCCTCTACACTTGGTATGGGCCACCTTCCATCCACACTTACTTGAAACTCTCTCACTACATCCTTAGATAAAAGAATACCTTAATTCCAACCCCTTTGAATCCATCATCCTGAAAGAGTTGGATAGCAACCAAGTCAACAAGTTGACTAGTCCTCCCCGTGCCTACATTTCCCCCATAATCTCCAACACATGAAACCCACCCCCGACTGGTTTCTACAAATGTAACTTTGACGGAGCCTCAAAGGACAACCCTAGCCTAGTAGGAATAGGCGAAGTCTTCAAAAATCCCAAGGGTCAAATATTGAGAATCTTCTACGGCTCCCTGGGCATCAATAGTAACAACGTAACAAAACTCTTGGCACTTCTCTCTAGGATACATATAGCCAAACTATGGAACTTCTTCCCCTTAATTCTTAAGCGAGACTAGAAGCTCATCATATCTCTTGCTATAAGTATTCAGAATGGAGTTCCCTCTTCCAAACTTGCACCAAGTTGGTGACTTGATCTCCCCATTCAACTTCTCACCAATGAACTCAACAACACTGCTTTGATCATCTTCCAACATGTAAGACATAAAACCAACAGCCCGACGAAAAAAATTGCAAATGAAGGAGTGATCTCACAATCCCATATGCATGACATTGATATCAACTCGGCTACACCCTCTGGTCTATGGACGGATTGTTTCACCATTGCGACCAAAGACACGGTCTCCTCGGATGCGGGTGTTTCGAGGAGGGACGTGGCAGGAGGTGGGACAACATATTGAATGCCACCCACGACATTTGTCACTGCCTCCCGGGTATTTATGAATCCCTCCTCCTAGCGAAGTCATTCCGGTTTGGAAGGCACTTGAACCTGCATACAAGTTATCTCACATAGGTACTATCTCTTATGGTTCACTTCTCCCACAACAAAACATTAATGGACGTCGACGCTTAGCCTAGCTACCAGGTCACCTCGCATGATGGCCTTACACGAATCCGGTTTTGGAAGCAGGTTATCCTTCGAATTCTCTTGGGCAGCTAAATTCCCTTGTGGTTTACCGGTTCTCATACTAGAAAGCACGATATGGATATCAAGAAGGAAACCCACTCACCGACTATGCCATCTCATCTTTGTGCTATGGCTTGTAGCAGCAGTAGCTCCAAGGGAGCTCGAGGCCAAGCAACTAGAGGTCATGCAGCACTGCGACGCTCCTTCTCTGTGGGGTATGGTGCCCATGTTCCCTTCAGTGTTCGTAGGGTTGTGGATGACTGGGAAGCAAAGGAAGTGGCACACCACCACACAAGGCAACCCCTTTGGCAAAGGATTTCCCACTACTAGCGCATGAAAAAAATCCTTGCCCAGCTCCTCTGGGAACGAGACAGGGCTCCTTCCCCTTCTCCATCAAGCAATTCGAGCAGTTCCTTGACACAACATACTTCTTCATCTTCACCAAACCTGGACCCATCGGACCTTCCCAAAGAGACTCCCCAGCAATAGGGCACCAGGCCTACTCATAAAAAACCTCTCTTTGAATTTGATAACTATTCCTATCAGTTATCAACACAATGTCATCTCAATGAAAGAACGCCAGATACATAAGACAAAGTATATCATGAACATGTTCATCATAATCTTTCCAAACCCATTATCAAACCTTGGGAAGAAATTAGGAACAACAAACATAGAACTGGAACAGCTCTGGAATCTCAAATATGCTAAAGGTTGAGACACACAGGATCTCATAATATTCTCTCTTAACCCGTAGAGCTCCCTTGTTTGGAATGCATCTAACCAACAAAATGATATCATCCAAAAGCACATATTTTGCGAACTTATGGACGGCTCCACAACTCACTTCTGGAATGATTCCTGGCAGCAGCTTCCCATTCTCTCCAGTGTCTTCCAGTTCCTGGAGATGCAGCAGGGTTTTCAAAACCCCAATCCCACAACAGTCTCAGATTTTTGGCACGACAACCCCACTTCCAACTTCTATACCTGGAAAGACTTGCACAGTTGGCCGACACAAATATCCATGGAAAACCTTTGCAAGAAAGCTATAGGTAAATACATTCTTAGGAGGGGGCATGAACCCAAAGGCTCATTTACCACTAAGTAAGCATACCACCTTACACTTCTCACTAGTATTGACAATATGGATCCTAACTGGAGCAAAATGTGCAACCTCAAGACATGTTCGAAGATCCACACTTTCCTCTGGCTCTTACGTCATAAAAGAACCCTGACATGGGACAATATCCTCAAGAGAGGATTTGATATACCTTCTCAATGCATCTTGTGTTGCCAGTAGGAGGAAACCATTAATCATTTGTTTGATCTTTTCCCTTTCTCTAACTAGATATGGGAAAAAGTAGCAATAATGTGTTGCAGATCACAAAGAATCAAGGCAAACATAGCACACACTATGGATCAGTGGACAAATCACTCCTTTCACAACCCTCTTCTCAACATGCTCTAAAAGCTTATCCCCGGTTTCTTACTTTGGGAAATATGGAGAGAAAGAAAACACCGCAACTTCAATAATCACTCATTCCCTCTACACTTGGTATGGGCCACCTTCCATCAACACTTACTTGAAAATCTCTCACTACATCCTTGGAGAAAATAATACCTTAATGTCAACCCCTTTGAATCCATCATCCTGAAGAGTTGGACAACAACTGTAACATCCCCACTAAACCATACATTAAAAATTTCTTATTAATCAAAGAAACATAAACAAGGTGTTTGTTTTGACTGTCAAGATATTTTATCGATCATGCAAATAACCATAAGTCAAGCAGAAATATATGAGAAACTAAATCAGATCTACTTACTTGAATCCAGGGGGAACACACTTGGAGAATCAACTCCTCCCAACCATAGGAGGCAGCAACTCAACGGTTTGCTCCGCTCCACCCCCGAGCTGGATCACCAACCATGCACCAGAACAGCAAGTAACTTCCTCGCGGCACTCAATCCTCAGAGTCCGTAACAAGCTACAACAAGAAAGCTTCCACGCGGCACTCTCTCTCAGAGTCCGTAACAAGCTAAGCGATGGACTTATGAAACGGGAGAAACACTCAACACATGCATTCACAACAAAGTTTCTCCATGCACAACACGGCGTCCCGTGCTATTCCAGTGCACTCGTATATATAGCTTTTGCCCAGGTCTTATGCCATCCCAATCAAATCTCCAATCAGATCTCTAAATCCCTATGATTTAGGATCTTGTCTGGTTGTTGAGTTTTGGATTGGATTTGATTGGTATCAATCAGTCTAGCTTGCTTACACATGTTCTTTGGTGCCATGGTTGGTGTCCCCTCATGTAGTTGAGTTCTCCAAGTGTTATTTTCTTTATTAATAAATAAATAAAAAGGTTTGTTGTGCAAATGTCATTTGAGTTTTTGAGTTACATGATAATAATAAAAAATAATACTTTTCAAACCATGAAAAATAAAAGCAGTGTCATGGGGGTATTACATTTCTCCCCCCCTTATGCTTAACACCGTCCTCGGTGTTATTTTTATTCCGATCTCCCTTGCTCATTCTAGAACATGGAGGGATATGCTTCCTGCATTTTATCCTCCATTTCCCAATTTACCTCTTCAAGGCTGAAATGCTTCCATTGCACTTTTATTTGAACGATGGCTCGATTCCGGAGCATACATTCCTTCCTGTCTAGAATGCGGAAAGTTTTGGTCTGGAACTCGCTCGCGGGTTCTACCTGAATCACATTCCAGTCAATTATGAGTAGCATCATATATAATGAAACATGAAATACATCATGTACTTCTATATTAGGTGGAAGTGCAAGCTGATAGGCTATCGGCCCTATCTTAGCTAACACTTCAAAATGTCCACAATACCTTGGTTCCAGCTTGGAACATCTTCCCATACTCAAAGAACTCTTCTTTGACTTTACCTTTAGATATATGTGATCTCCAACATTGAACTCTCTTGGAGTTCGTTTTAAATCCGCGTAACTTTTTTTTTTTTTGGCCGATCCTGGGCAACTTTTAAGTTTTTTTTTTTGTACCTCTTTGACAATATTTTTCGGTAGTGCAATCAAGCAATGCTTCAATGCATACATGTTTTCTTGTAACCATACTTTTTCCTCTTCCACATACAAGAAGATAAACATGTTAATCATTACCTTAAGATTCTAAACATTTTATATATCACCCCAAGAAGATATCGACATCTTACTAATATCGAGAACATGCATATTAACTCTTCTTCATAACATTATAGGTTCCAACATAACTTAGTTAAGCATTATTACAGTGTTCATTCAAATTACAGGTTATAAAACTTCACTAATTATTACCACATTTAACCCTTATATATTGGGAGGTAAAAATCAAATACATCAAAGTGACTAGCTTCAGCCACAACTCCACTCTTCATGCATTTATCTAAATATATCACTTTCAACTAAATGTATCTACATCTATTTATATCCTCTTTTGAATATCCATAATATACCCAGAGTATAAGTATTTACCCATGACTAAAAGCATTTTTTTTTCCATTTTTCATTGATCTAATGTGAGCATTTACTAATCAAATGGATATGCCAAACTTTATGCGATTTGATGTACCAAATCGATATAAAGAAATTACATGGTTTTAAAATTTTATTTGAAATGTGTGTGCCTGTCCACATCACACACACACACACACACACACACACATATTACAATCCTCTCCAATGTGAATAAAATTTACATTTCCTTAAAATACGAATAAACTATATAAATTCACTTCATTTAAGACAGTTATATAATTTTCCATCCTAAAATACGGATAAAATTTACATTACCTTTTAATATCAATCAACTATGCAAATATAATCTCCTATTCAAAATGGAAGCCATTATTTCCAATACAAATTTTTTTTTCAAAATAAATAGCTTTGTATTGTTTATAAATCTCCATTGCTTTCAAACTTATTTTGCTATTTCCATATTATAAATTTATTTGAACTATTCGTATCTTCTTCATCTATTTATGCACCTTTTGTAAATTCAAATAGAAATCTAAGTATGGACATTGGTCTATAACTCTTCCTTCCATATAACATAATGCATACATCTGAACCTAACTCAACATGATAAAATAATGTAAACCCTTCATTATCTAACCCTTGCATATTCACATAAATTTGCATTATATGGAACCACATTACAATTTTACTCTAAAGCACCTTTTATCGATATCATTTACATCTGGACTACTAGAGTTTGACCTTCAATATGAGGTATGCCCCTATTTTCTCTATTTAAAATAGTTAGATTTTTCCTTAAAACAACAACTATAGTTATGATTTCTTTTCTTTCCAACATCAATATACTTTACATATAACCCACAGGTCCCAGGATCGAAACCTGGCTCTGATACCATATGTAACATCCCCACTAAACCATACATTAAAAATTTCTTATTAATCAAAGAAACATAAACAAGGTGTTTGTTTTGACTGTCAAGATATTTTATCGATCATGCAAATAACCATAATTCAAGCAGAAATATATGAGAAACTAAATCAGATCTACTTACTTGAATCCAGGGGAAACACACTTGGAGAATCAACTCCTCCCAACCATAGGAGGCAGCAACTCAACGGTTTGCTCCGCTCCACCCCCGAGCTGGATCACCAACCATGCACCAGAACAGCAAGTAACTTCCTCGCGGCACTCAATCCTCAGAGTCCGTAACAAGCTACAACAAGAAAGCTTCCACGCGGCACTCTCTCTCAGAGTCCGTAACAAGCTAAGCGATGGACTTATGAAACGGGAGAAACACTCAACACATGCATTCACAGCAAGGTTTCTCCATGCACAACATGGCGTCCCGTGCTATTCCAGTGCACTCATACATATAGCTTTTGCCCAGGTCTTATGCCATCCCAATCAAATCTCCAATCAGATCTCTAAATCCCTATGATTTAGGATCTTGTCTGGTTGTTGAGTTTTGGATTGGATTTGATTGGTATCAATCAGTCTAGCTTGCTTACACATGTTCTTTGGTGCCATGGTTGGTGTCCCCTCATGTAGTTGAGTTCTCCAAGTGTTATTTTCTTTATTAATAAATAAATAAAAAGGTTTGTTGTGCAAATGTCATTTGAGTTTTTGAGTTACATGATAATAATAAAAAATAATACTTTTCAAACCATGAAAAATAAAAGCAGTGTCATGGGGGTATTACAACAACCAAGTCAACAAGTTGACTAGTCCTCCCTGTGCCTACATTTCCCCCATAATCCCCGACACGTGAAACCCACACCCGACTGGTTTCTACAAATGTAACTTTGACGGAGCCTCAAAGGACAACCCTGGCCTAGCAGGAATAGGTGAAGTCTTCAGAAATCCCAAGGGTCAAATATTGAGAATCTTCTACGGCTCCTTGGGCATCAATAGTAACAATGCAACAAAACTCTTGGCGCATCTCTCTAGGATACATCTGTCCAAACTATGGAACCTCTTCCCCTTAAATCTTAAGGGAGACTAGAAGCTCATCATATCTCTTGCTATAAGGATTCAGAATGGAGTGTCCACTTCCAAACTTGCACCAAGTTGGCGACTTGATCTTCCCCTTCAGCTTTTCACCAATGAACTCAACAACACTGCGTCGATCACCTTCCAACATGTAAGATGCAAAGCCAACAGCCTGGCAGACAAAATTGAAAATGCTGTGATCTCACAATCCCATATGCATGACATTGATCTCAACTCGGCTACACCCTTTGGTCTATGGATGAATTGTTTCACCATTGCGACCAAAGACATGGTCTCCCCGGATGCGAGTGTTTCGAGGAGGGACGTGGCAGGAGGTGGGACAACGTATTGAATGCCACCCATGACATCTGTCACCGCCTCCCAGGTATTTATGAATCCCTCCTCCTGGCGAAGTCATTCCAATTTGGAAGGCACTTGAACCTGCATACAGGTTATCTCGCATAGGTACTATCTCTTATGGTTCACTTCTCCCATAACAGAACATTAATGGACGTCGACCCTCAACCCAGGTACCAAGTCACCTCGCACGATGGCCTTGCACGGATCCGATTTTGGAAGCAGGTTATCCTTCGAATTCTCTTGGGCAGCTACATTCCCTTGTGGTTTACCGGTTCTCATACTATAAAGCACGACAGGGATATCAAGAAGGAAACCCACTCACCGACTATGCCATGTCGTCTTTGTGCTATGCCTTGCAACAGCAGCAGCTCCAAGGGAGATCGAGGCTGAGCAGCTAGAGGTCACACAGTACTGTGATGCTCCTTCTCTGTGGGGTATGGTGCCCATATTCCCTTTAATGTTCATAGGGTTGTGGATGACTGGGAAACGGAGGCAGTGGCGCACCACCACACAACACAACCCCTTTGGCAAAGGATTTCCCACTACTAGCGCATGAAAAACCTCCTTGCCCAGCTACTTTGGGAACGAGACAGGGCTCCTTCCCCTTCTCCATCAAGCAATTCGGGTAGTTCCTCGGCACAACATACTTCTTTGTCTTCACCAAACCTGGACCCATCGGACCTTCCTAGAGAGACTCCCCAGCAACAAGGCACCAGGCCTACTCATAAAAAACCTCTCTTTGAATTTGATAACTATCCCTATCAGTTATCAACACAATGTCATCTCAATGAAATAACGTCAGATGCAGAAGACAAAGTATATCATGAACATGTTCATCATAATCTTTCCAAACCCATTATCAGACCTTGGGAAGAAATTAGGAACAACAAACATAGAACTGGACTTGGATATAATAAGAAAATGTCCTTTCATATTCTAGATTATTGTTTCCATATTGCTAGATCTATTCAAGAAATTTCAACCTCACATGTTCTAGTTCAACATTTGTATCAACATTGCCACCGAATTGGACACATGGAGGGTCAGTGGTTTGATCTTCATCCTTGTCAACATTGTGGGAATCATAATAATTCTTCAAGAATTTTTTAGATAGATGTTCAAAACTGAAAAAACCTGCAAGTCTAAAATTCCCTATTTGTAGATCAATTCTTGGCAATGATCATCAACAACCAAGAAGATATATCATTTATATTGAATCATTAATTCTCGAGTTTTAACACATCTTGCAATAGAAATTATTCATGCTTCTTACCATGTACCTTACAGGTGGGAACATCACAATCAAGCTTCAAGTTTCGAAGCCCTGTCAATTAGATAGAAAACAAGCAAGCCTGGGCCACAACTAGCACTAGAGCTAGTAGCTAGAACCTCAAGCCAAATTCAAAGTGAGAGTCAAATATGTAGCCAAGACAAAGATATAGCCATGCTCCAAATCATGCATTGGTTTTTTGTCATCCTAAAACCACCACTTAGCAGAAGACATGAGCTTCTGCTAAGCACTGGTTTGTGGTCATCCTAAACAACCAACTACTTTTGGTATGTGGTCATCCTAAACCACCATTTGGTAGAAGACACCAGCTTATATTTACCAATGGCTTCTGGTCATCCTAAACCACCATTTAGTAGAAGACATTATCTTATGCTAACCATTTTCTTGTGGTAATCCTAAACGACCATCTACCATTAGTTTGTGGTCATCTGAATCCACCCATTTAATATAATACATCAACTTATGCTAACTAGGTTTGCTTCCATCCTAAACCACCATCTACAATTGGTTTGTGGTCATCCTAAAACCACCACTTGGTTTGTGGTCATCCAAAACCACCAATTCAGATAACACTTCAATGATGGGTTCAGATAACACTTCAATGATGGGTTGGACCATTTGCACTTGTCCACTTTCAGAAAGATTCTTGGCCTCACAAACATACCTTTGGATTAAAAAGAAAATGCTAGAAATCTAATCATTTACAGTTATAGTAAAAGTTAATTGTATTATTGTTACTATTCACATTCTCATCTTGGAATCCCAGAGACCCTTTGGAATATAAAATTAAAGGTCATACATTGTATTTGTACATGTAGATAATATAATTAAAAATTAAGTATTCACATTTATGCCGAGTACTTGTGGGTCTCAAAAATATGATTTGTGAGTTAGCTTGTAGTTTCTTTTATGGGTTTGCTAAGTTGACGTGCTAGCTAGATGAGAAAATCAAATAATAAAATTGTTATAATTACTATGATTTATTTTTTTTAAATTTGAGTCGAGTTTTTAATCTCCATCCTTGTTGAGTGTTTTAATTATTGTTTTAATCATTTCTATCCATTTTGACATCCACTTTCACATTACTTGTTTGTTTTCGATTAGTTAATTAAAAAATAGACTAAACAACTCACCTTATTATTGTTACATAATCGAAATAAATAAGACAACATGATAAATTTATTAAATAATTATAGGCCATTATTGTTCTGTGTTTTATTAAGAAACTGACACTATGAAAACAAATTTTAGCCTAATTTGCTCATGGATCTTACGAAAGTTAGTTTGAAAAAGTACAAAACGCTATTGTGAAATTTATTAAGCTTACTTCGCTCAATCATCTAATGAAAATTTCAATTTCGATCGAAATCGAACACTGGTTAACGAGAATTAAAGTACAGATTGGATAGACATGACGTTTATTTTAATCTGATCGTGTAGAGTGAATCTTTTGAATTCAGGTTATGGGGTTGAAATGTTTGCATTTTTAAGCTATCTGTTATTCTCTACTTGGCTGCCGATGCTGATATTGGTTGTGAAATGAAATTTACTTTTACATCTAAAATCATAATCTGTTGATTTTAGTTTATATGGAAGAAACGCTCTGTTAGAGTTCCAGCATACCCATTTTCAAACTTCCCTCTAGTCAGTTCATCAATATTCGGCCACAATGAAAACTAAATACACATAACACATCATATATTCGCATGGGTTCTAAAGAAAAACCTATATTTAGGATGTTGATTCAGTTGCTTGGAAGTTTGCTACTCCATAATTACCTTACATCAAAGGGGTGGTGGCGCAGTTGGTTAGCGCGTAGGTCTCATAGCTTGTACTGAGTAATCCTGAGGTCGAGAGTTCGAGCCTCTCTCACCCCATTCTTTATTTTTTACACGTATACGACCAGTGAAAACCAAATTATGCGCATCACTTGTCAGTGTTTGAGAAAAGGGTAAAAATCATTATTAAAATGAAATATGAAATCATACGAATACCTGCTTTCTTGTAAATTGCATAGGTACATGATTGTAAATTGCATAGGTACATGAAGGAAGTCTGTAAACTGCAGATTAAGTGTCATCGGTGGCAAGGGTTTTGCAGTAATGGTTTCCAGAAAACAACCCTTTACGTTATCTGTAGAAAGTTCCACATTCTCCAATCATGAAGTTTTATTAATTATAGAAAGAAAAAAAAGATTTGAAAATTCGCAGCATGAATCTTTACTATATCCAACTTTTTAATGTTGAAGAGATCAGGAAAATTACATAGAAACTGAGCATTAATTGTTATCTGGAAACACTTCAACATATTAAAAGCTTGAAGGTGATGTGCAAATAAAGGAACTGAAAATTATATTCAGTTGACGAATAATATTTGTGACGATTGTGATTTTGGCACAAACTTATTACCTCATGGTAATAGTAGAATTATTTGTTGTTATGCTTAACGAGTTTACATGAGTTAACCTCAATTGGCTATGGTTTTATGCCCAGAATAGCATCTTCCAGGATTGATTTTTGCACATGATTCTGCTAGAAAACGAGTGGGTTTTGTCAAAAATAAACAGAGTTTGTAATTTCTAAGTTGTTTATCCATTTTTCCACATGGTATTTCAATCTGAAGGTGGATAAGATGCCTGATCAGGTGTTGGATGTCACAATCCAGGCCTTCAGATAGGCTCTGCATTCAACTCCTAAGCATTTTTCCTGTTGGGGATGGTGGTTGAATTTCTTGGAGTACTCATAGATTAAGCCAAAGTTGATTATTTCGAGATACCAAGCCAAAGTTGAGATTACTTAGAGATATCCATTATATTATCAGTATATCTAGTTAACTATACATATCAAAATCAAAGTAACTATAAATAATTAGTCAGGAATATAATACACATTCTCTGCAAGTCCAATTTAGTGTTTATATTGTTGGCCTCCATGTCTATAGAAGAGATGCAAGGCTCCAAAAATAGGCGCATGCCGCTGCAAGTGGCGAACACACGGTATTCTTTAGTAAAAGGCGAAAGAATAGTTAGCTCTGTGTTCACCACAAGGCTCCGTGAGTAACACTGTCTTCATTAGGCTTATCTATACCTCCTTCTTTGTCCAGTATTTAGCGTTCTCATCAATGTGGGACAGTTCTGAACCCCTCTTAATTTAAGTTTTCAGTTTTCCGGGAATAAATTGTTTTATCTCCACGTTCCTCATATTATATGTTCACCGCTGGCTGCAGAAAATCATAAATTTGGTCTGGGAGAATGATTGTTCAAAGGGGATTTTAAGGCTTTTCCCTGTGCATTTGGCACAGTCCACGTGAAACAACTCAATCGGTCTCCTGACTAGTATATTAGAGGCAAATCAAGTGCTAAAACCATATATATAATCTTATGGACATACCACAGGGTATTGCAAAAGGCTGCATTGCAGCTAATATCTGCCGAAGTTAGATACCAGCAATATTATTGTATGGATATTATGTATGTTCAAATTGACAATGACAATCAATTATGAATATCCCGTGCCCTAACTTTCTGCAAATTTTATCATATGAAAAATATGATGTAGAATTATACGTAGTCACTACCGAAATAGATAGTTATTTTGCTTTGTCTTAACTTTCGTATATATCTTATTAATTATTAAAATCACTTATGAAATGTTTCACTTTTATTAATTAATAAATTTATTTATGATGTGCTTCAATTTTTAAGATTAGTTACTGAAATGACTTTTAATTGCATCACTTAAATGGATTGTTTAGAGGTTTGTAGCTTATAGAAAGTTAGGACTCTGCTCTATGGTGTTAGATGTAATTGAAATTCTTGATTAGTTGGTATTTTAAGCTTATAGTCATCATTTGAATCAATTATATTTTAGGATTTCAAGAGGTGACTCTTTGAATCAATAATATTTTGGGATTTCAAGAGCTGAAATATTTAGAGACCTTAAATCAATACATATTTCAATTACTTGAAAAACAAATACAATATATATGATTATAAAATGTTTTCTTAATGTGATTATTGCACTCAAAAAGTGTAATAATCAAGTTGTAATGATACACAATTGTAATACCTCATGACATTATTTTTATTTTTCATATTTTGAAAAAATTATTATTTCTTTATTGTATAATGAGTTATAAAACTCAAAGACTGAAATAACATTTGCACAAATAAACATTTATTTATTTATTAATAAAGAGAAAGACACTTGGAGAACTCAACTACATGAGGGGACACCAACCATGGCACCAATGGACATGTGTAAGCAAGCTAAGAGTGATTGACACCAATCAAATCTAATCCAAAACTCAACAACCAGACAAGATCTTAAATTAGAGGGATTTAGGGATCTGATTGGAGATTTGATTGGGGATGGCATAAGACCTGGGCAACGTTATTTATATGAGTGCACTGGAATAGCATGGGACGCCATGTTGTGCATGGGAAGAATGATTGTTGAGCATTCTTCTATTTTTTTTTATAAGTCCATCGTGAGAACTTGTTACGAACTCGAGATTGAGTGCCGCGAGGAAGTGTCTTGTTGTTCAGGTGCATGGTTGGTGATCTAGCTCGGGGGTGGAGCGGAGCAAACTGTTGAGTTGCTGCCTCCTATGGTTGGGAGGAGTTGATTCTCCAAGTTGTTATCTTTTTTTTCAAGTAAGTATCGGAATCTTTCCAATTCTTCCATGCGATTTGTATTATACACATAGATCTGGAATTTATACTTCATTGCCAGCGATTTGTATAATCTGGGAATTGATATTTTACTTATAACAATTGTTAATCTATGAGATCTGCCAAAAAAAAATGATTTCCATTGCAAACGTTTGTATTTGTTTTTAAGATCTGGAATTTTTAAAGTTTCCATTCCGGCGATCTCTGTGTATTTTTGCTTGGGGCAGATCAGTTTCTCTGTATTTTATTTCAATCATGTGCATTTCTGTGAATAATAACCCCTACAATACAAGAAATTTTTAGAGAAAGCCTACTGGTCATTCAGCCACGTTGGTCGCTGAAACTCTTAAGGTGGGAGCAGTTAACGGAAATTTAACCTAGAAATCCTTTAAACGGCCATGAATGCAGGTAGTTTACTCCAATAGATCCTGAACCTTTTCTAATAATTTAACTGCTCGGAACAGAACCAACAAGCTGCTATTTACTGTAGCAATGTGTGGAGTAGAAACAATAAGATGCAATAAATCCTTAAACGTTTAGCGTGAAGGGTTTTACTTTATTTATCTCTCAGATCAAGTCCCATATCACGAGGGTTTATATGATGGAGCCCTAGAAACTTTTCCCAATGCCTGCGTTGGTTTGGTTGTAAGTGTGTTTTATTTTTTTGATCTAGATCTTTGGTATGTTCACAAGTCCTGTATGCGTTTGATCGGGCAACTTTTAACTATGTCCGCCGCTTTAGATCTTTGAAATATCTCCAATATATATATCAAAACCCTATTGCATTTTCATTTGCTTCATTTAATACTCAGATCTAGAAACAATCTTCGATGCCTGCATTTCTCATGTGTATTCAGATATGGGAGTGATATTAATTTGTTTCCGGAGTTTGTAATATATGGAAGTGGTATCATGTTGCCTGCGATTTGAAATGTTTTCTCTGTTAGTATTTATGTATTTAGATCTGAATCTTAACGCTTCCCTTTGGCAGCATATTGGTATGAGTTCGGAAACTGTAACGTTTTATTTTGCCTGCGTTTTCATTTAATACTCAGAGCTGGAAGCAATTTTCCATGCCTGCATTTTTTTTTATGTGTATTCAGATCTGGGAGTGATTTACCGCCGTCCCTTTGTTTTGGTGCGGAAATCTTGATTTTGTTTTACTCAGAACCTTGATCCACCCCTTTTGCTGCGTGATACACTATCAATCATTGCTGACAGTTGAGGCGTATTCACCGGTAGGGTTTGTGAAGTTAAATTCGTTAACTAATTGCCATCATGTGGTAGTTCGATTACCATCTATCTCTCCATAGACACGTATTTTTATTTTCTTTAAATCGCCAAGTCACGATGGGGAGTAACGATTTTGGTTTCTTTAAACTTGTGCAAGTTTTTATATGAAAGTAATGAAATATGCCGTATACCAACGAGCCTTTTTTTAAATTACTTCTATTACATTATTTTTTTTGTTAAAGAGAATGTATTCCATACTCTCATGTGAGAATCGTTGAGTTGTTATATTATCATTATGTTTTTTTTGTTTTACCCTCCACTTTGAAGTTCTTCATACTTTCCTTTCCTCCGTAAAGTTTAATGAAAATTTCAAAATGAATTGTTATATTTCGTGGTGTGAATATTGAGTACTTTGGATAAAAGTGAATATAGCATTTAATTAATGATTTGGTATCATATATAATCCTTTGGACTTTTGTATTTTAAGTGTTATGGGTTTAGTAGAAAAGTATAGTTTTTGAGAAATGGAAAAGCTAATTTTGTTTTGTGTGGTGTTAATAAAGTTTAAGATAAGTTAATTACATGATCTATGCATTTCTTTAGGATGATTAAGTATATATTTTTCTTGTAACGAATTATATATTGTTGCTACACCTACTTATATTTATAGTTTTTTTTTTTGTTTTATGAAATTGAGTGAAGTAGGAAAAGTGTTAGATACTAAGCTTCTCATTCAACACATGCTCTAGGGTGGGATTTGTATATTATTATAATTATCAATAAAGATGGTAATGATAATTATGCTTTATTTTACGGGTATGATAAATGGGTATGTTACATTGTGGTATCAGATCCAGGTTACGGCACTTGGCCCTATGGTGTCTACACACGTATGTACGAAAACTAATAGTTGTAACCTTTTGTTCTTATTTCTTGGATAGCAGAAAACTGTCTTACTAAAACTGCAGGAAGATATGGCCGGAAGACGATCCCCTACCCCACCTGCTTGGGTTGAACTTAATAATGAGGATCCCCCTAATAACAACGTTGTTAATTTTGAGATTCTACAAACAGCGAAGGACTTACAAGAAGAAATTATGAACTTTAAAGATGAACATGAAAGGGTACTGAAAACCCAAGAAGACTTAAATGAAGCCCTACTTTTTAAACTGTAGGAGATAACTAATGAAAAGAAGAAGAAAAAAAGACGTAGACAAGAAAACTCATCCTCTGACTATCCTTACTTTGACGGAAGCCATTTATCTAGTGAATCAGAGTATTCTAGTGACAGTTCTGAGGGTAGACATAGGAAGAAAAGAAAATATAAAGATGAGCTAATAGGAGAATTTAAAAAAACAAAACCTCCTACCTTTGACGGCGAAGTCAAAAATGGAGAAGAAGTTGAGGATTGGCTCTCAGGGATGAAGAAGTACTTCTCTATGTACAATTACTCCAACTCCATGAAGGGCAAAATGGCCATCTTCAATCTCGTCGGAAAGGCGGAGATTTGGTAGCAAGACTTAAAAAGAGCAAAACGAGTAAATGATAGGAAAGTAAGTTGGAATTGGTTTAAGAAGGAATTTAAAAAGGAATACCTCTCAGAATATCACTACGAAGGGAAAGCTAA
Source organism: Pseudotsuga menziesii (assembly GCA_001517045.1). Taxonomy (NCBI): domain Eukaryota; kingdom Viridiplantae; phylum Streptophyta; class Pinopsida; order Pinales; family Pinaceae; genus Pseudotsuga; species Pseudotsuga menziesii. The sequence continues at coordinate 54,924 of LPNX011105483.1, forward strand.
ATAATTTTATGAGCTAAGATTAGGATCCATGTCCATGCATGATTTTTGTACTAAATTCTTATCCCTTTTGAGATATGTTCCTTACTTAAATGAAGAAAAACCTAAAATACAAAGGTTTCTAAGTTGCTTGCCTAACTTCTACAAAGACAAAATCGAGTTCGATGAACCGAAAACTTTGTATGAAGCCATGAGGAAATCCAAACTAACGTATGACCAATCAAAGAGCAAAAGTGAAAATCCCTTTAATTTTAAGAGAAGAGATGGAGATGGTTTTAAGAAAAGAGAGTTCAAACCTTTTAACAATAAACATAAAAGTTTCCAGAAAAATACCTTTAAGGACAAACAACCAACACTAAGAACAGAATATAAACAACCTATGATAACTACTGAGTATAAGGATACTACTTTTAATAAGAAAAATGAAGAAATAAAAAGAGAACCCTTGCAGTGTTGGGGTTGTGGGGGGAGTCATTTTTATCGGGATTGTCCTCATAAAAAGGATAATCGAAATATTCATACAGTTCAAGAAGCAGCTACAGTGGGGGAAGTTGCTCGGAACATACCGTAGATTAGCGCAGCACTGGACAATCATCAAGCAGATTTTCAGCCCTCCATGATTGAGGTAGAAGGTAAGATCCTTGACAAACCTATTTCTATATTAATCGATTCTAGTTCTACCCTAAGTTATATATCTCCTAAGTTAGTAGATTTGTGTAAAATGAGAAAGTATGATTTTGAAAAATCGTGGTTAGTGCAGTTAGCCACTGGAACGAAAAGAAAAGTAACCAGTTTTATTTCTAGTTGTGAAGTTCATATGCAAGATTTAATTACAAAAGTAGATTTGAATGTTTTACCATTAGGATCTTACAATGTACTGATTGGCATGGATTGGCTAGAAAAACATAAAGTGGTGCTAAATTGTTTTGAGAAAACTTTCGATTGTATTAATGAAAATGGTGAAAGTAAAATGGTTAGAGGAATTCCAAAGAAGATTCTTACTAGGAAAATTTCTGCCTTGCAATTAAAAAAGTGTGCTAGAAAAGGATGTAGGGTTTTTGCTGTACACATCACCGAAACTAATGTTAAAGAAACAAAGCCTAAATTAGAGGATCTTCCCTTTTTAAATGATTTTAAAGACATCTTCCCAGAAGAGATACCGGGACTACCTTCGAGGAGAGATATTGACTTTATCATCGAATTGGTACCTGGAGCAGTACCTGCCTCGAAGGCCCCTTATCGAATGAACACACCTGAATTAGTAGAATTAAAATTGCAATTACAGGAATTAATAGATAAAGAATATATTAGACCAAGCGTGTCTCCATGGGGAGCACCTGTCTTGTTTGTTAAAAAGAAGGATGGCACACTGAGGCTGTGTATCGATTACAGACAATTAAATAAAATGATAATTAAGAATAGATACCCTCTCCCCCGCATTGATGACTTGTTTGACCAAGTACGGGGAGCGTCGGTATTCTCCAAAATTGACTTAAGGCCAGGATACTATCAAGTAAGAATTAAGGACGAGGATGTCCATAAAACTGCTTTTAAAACAAGGTACGGGCATTACGAGTTCTTGGTCGTACCATTTGGCTTGACTAATGCCCCAGCCACATTCATGTGTTTAATGAACAGTGTTCTTCACAAATATCTAGATAAATTTGTAATAATATTTATTGACAATATATTAATATACTCAAAAAATGAAGAAGAGCATAAAGAACATTTAAAACTAGTCTTACAAACTTTAAGAGAACATAAACTTTATGCAAAGTTTAGCAAGTGTGAATTCTTTTAAGATAAAATTCAATACCTAGGTCATGTAATAACTAAGGAAGGTATTTCGGTGGACCCAGATAAAATCAAGGCAATCAATGATTGGCCAGTTCCTAAGGATGTAACCGGGATTCGATCCTTTATGGGAATCACAGGTTACTATCATAGGTTCATTGAGGGGTTCTCCAGAATAGCTTATCCAATAACCTCACTTCAAAAGAAAGGAACTAAATTCATATGGTCTAATAAATGTCAAGAAAGCTTTGAAAAACTTAAACACTTATTAACCACCGCACCTATTCTAAGGATTGCAGATCCTTACAAGGATTTCGTCGTATGTACGGATGCGTGTTTAGAAGGTTTAGGAGGTGTGTTATTACAAGAGGATTATGTAATAAGTTATGAATCAAGAAAACTTAAAATACATGAACGAAATTATGCAACACATGACTTGGAGTTAGCTGCTATAATACATGCTTTAAAGATGTGGAGACATTATTTAATAGGAAGAAAATTTACCTTAATGTCGGATAATATAAGCTTAAAATATTTATTTGATCAACAAAACTTAAATGCTCGCCAAGCAAGGTGGCTAGCGTTTTTGAACGAGTATGATCTTGAAATTAAACACATTAAAGGAAAAGAGAACAAGGTGGCAGATGCCCTGAGTAGAAATGCCATTCCGCTTTGTTCAACTGCCTTCAGTAGTTATAAAACAAATCTTGAAGATTTAATAAAAGAAGCAGCTAAAAATGATGAAGAGTACTTAAAGATTAAAGCACAATTGGAAACAGATGATAACGGAAGTTATTCAGCTTATTCTATAAGCTTCGAAGACTTGTTAGTCTATAAAAACCGATTATACATACCAGATTCTGAAGAAGTAAAACGACTAATTCTTAATGAACTACATAAGAAACCATATTCCGGACATCCGGGTTACCAAAAGATGATAACCAAGTTAAGAAAAAGCTATTATTGGCCTAACATGAAGAATGATGCTGCAAATTACCTAGCTAGGTGTATTGAATGTCAACAAGTAAAAACTGAACATCAACATCCTGCTAGGCTACTACAACCCTTACCTATTCCAGAATGGAAATGGGAGATAATAAGCTTAGATTTTATAACAGGATTACCTAAAACAAATAAGCAACATGATTCAATAATGGTAGTTGTGGATAAGTTAAGTAAAGCTGCTCACTTCATACCCGTAAAGTCTACTTTCAAAGCCATTAATATAGCTGATATTTTTATGAAAGAAATATTTCGGTTGCATGGTATTCCAAAGGTTGTGATTTCTGATAGAGATGTGAAATTTACTGGTAACTTTTGGAAATCCTTGTTTAAAGGTCTAAATACACAACTAAATTTTAGCACTGCTTATCATCCTCAAACGGATGGACAAACTGAAAGAACTAATCAAGTCTTAGAAGATATGCTGTGAATGTACGTAATGGATAAACCAAGTAAATGGGAAGAGTATTTGCATTTGGTAGAATTTGCTTATAATAATGGGTATCAAGATTCTTTGAAAATGAGTCCATTTGAAGTTTTGTATGGCCGAAAATGCCGCACTCCTGTGTCTTGGGATAACCCTGCTGACGGGATTGTTCTAGGACTAGACATGTTAAAAGAAATGGAACAAATGGTGAAAGAGGTACAACAAAACTTAAAAGTTGCCCAGGATCGGCAAAAAAGTTATGCAAATTTAAAACGAACTCCAAGAGAGTTCAATGTTGGAGATCACGTATATCTAAAGGTAAAGTCAAAGAAGAGTTCTCTGAGTTTGGGAAAATGTTCCAAGCTAGCGCCAAGGTATTGTGGACCTTTTGAAGTGTTAGCTAAGATAGGGCCGGTAGCCTATCAGCTGGCACTTCCGCCTAATATAAAAGTGCACGATGTATTTCATGTTTCATTGTTAAAAAAATATATACATGATGCTACTCATATAATTGACTGGGATGTGATTTAGGTAGAACCCGAATGCGAGTTCCAGACCGAACCTTTCTGCATTCTAGATAGGAAGGAACGTATACTCCGGAATCGAGCCATCATTCAAATAAAAGTGCAATGGAAGCACTTCAGCCCTGAAGAGGCAACTTGGGAAATGGAGGACAAAATGCGGGAAGCATATCCCTCCATGTTCCAGAATGAGCAAGGGAGCTCATAATAAAAAGAACACCGAGGACGGTGTTAAAAATAAGGGGAGGAGAAATGTAATACCCCATGACATTATTTTTATTTTTCATATTTTGAAAAAATTATTATTTCTTTATTGTATAATGAGTTATAAAACTCAAAGACTGAAATAACATTTGCATAAATAAACATTTATTTATTTATTAATAAAGAGAAAGACACTTGGAGAACTCAACTACATGAGGGGACACCAACCATGGCACCAATGGACATGTGTAAGCAAGCTAAGAGTGATTGACACCAATCAAATCTAATCCAAAACTCAACAACCAGACAAGATCCTAAATTAGAGGGATTTAGGGATCTGATTGGAGATTTGATTGGGGATGGCATAAGACCTGGGAAAAGTTATTTATATGAGTGCACTAGAATAGCATGGGATGCCATGTTGTGCATGGGAAGAATGATTGTTGAGCATTCTTCTATTTTTTTTTATAATTCCATCGTGAGAACTTGTTACGGACTCGAGATTGAGTGCCGCGAGGAAGTGTCTTGCTGTTCAAGTGCATGGTTGGTGATCTAGCTCGGGGGTGGAGCGGAGCAAACCGTTGAGTTGCTGGCTCCTATGGTTGGGAGGAGTTGATTCTCCAAGTTGTTATCTTTTTTTCAAGTAAGTATCGGAATCTTTCCAATTCTTCCATGCGATTTGTATTATACACATAGATATGGAATTTATACTTCATTGCCAGCGATTTGTATAATCTGGGAATTGATATTTTACTTATAACAATTGTTACTCTATGAGATCTGCCAAAAAAAATGATTTCCATTGCAAACGTTTGTATTTGTTTTTAAGATCTGGAATTTTTAAAGTTTCCATTCCGGCGATCTCTGTGTATTTTTGCTTGGGGCAGATCAGTTTCTCTGTATTTTATTTCAATCATGTGCATTTCTGTGAATAATAACCCCTGCAATACAAGAAATTTTTAGACAAAGCCTACTGGTCATTCAGCCACGTTGGTCGCTGAAACTCTTATGGTGGGAGCAGTTAACGGAAATTTAACCTGGAAATCCTTTAAACGGCCATGAATGCAGGTAGTTTACTCCAATAGATCCTGAACCTTTTCTAATAATTTAACTGCTCGGAACAGAACTAGCAAGCTGTTATTTACTGTAGCAATGTGTGGAGTAGAGACAATAAGATGCAATAAATCCTTAAACGTTTAGCGTGAAGGGTTTTACTTTATTTATCTCTCATATCAAGTCCCATATCACGAGGGTTTATATGATGGAGCCCTAGAAACTTTTCCCAATGCCTGCGTTGGTTTGGTTGTAAGTGTGTTTTATTTTTTTGATCTAGATCTCTGGTATGTTCACAAGTCCTGTATGCGTTTGATCGGGAAACTTTTAACTCTGTCCACCGCTTTAGATCTTTGAAATATCTCCAATATATATATCAAAACCCTATTGCATTTTCATTTGCTTCATTTAATACTCAGATCTAGAAACAATCTTCCATGCCTGCATTTCTTATGTGTATTCAGATATGGGAGTGATATTAATCTGTTTCCAGAGTTTGTAATATATGGAAGTGGTATCATGTTGCCTGCGATTTGAAATGTTTTTCTCTGCTAGTATTTATGTATTTAGATCTGAATCTTAACGCTTCCCTTTGGCAGCATATTGGTATGAGTTCAGAAACTGTAACGTTTTATTTTGCCTGCGTTTTCATTTAATACTCAGAGCTGGAAGCAATTTTCCATGCCTGCATTTTTTTTTATGTGTATTCAGATCTGGGAGTGATATACCGCTATCCCTTTGTTTTGGTGCGGAAATCTTGATTTTGTTTTACTCAAAACCTTGATCCACCCCTTTTGCTGTGTGATACACTATCAATCATTGCTGATAGTTGGGGCGTATTCACCGGTAGGGCATGTGAAGTTAAATTCGTTAACTAATTGCCATCATGTGGTAGTTCGATTACCATCTATCTCTCCATAGACACGTATTTTTATTTTCTTTAAATCGCCAAGTCACGATGGGGAGTAACGATTTTGGTTTCTTTAAACTTGTGCAAGTTTTTATATGAAAGTAATGAAGTATGCCGTATACCAACGAGCCTTTTTTTAAATTACTACTATTACATTATTTTTTTTGTTAAAGAGAATGTATTCCATACTTTCATGTGAGAATCGTTGAGTTGTTATATTATCATTATGTTTTTTTTGTTTTACCCTCCACTTTGAAGTTCTTCATACTTTCCTTTCCTCCGTAAAGTTTAATGAAAATTTCAAAATGAATTGTTATATTTCGTGGTGTGAATATTGAGTACTTTGGATAAAAGTGAATATAGCATTTAATTAATGATTTGGTATCATATATAATCCTTTGGACTTTTGTATTTTAAGTGTTATGGGTTTAGTAGAAAAGTATAGCTTTTGAAGAAATGGAAAAGCTAATTTTGTTTTGTGTGGTGTTAATAAAGTTTAAGATAAGTTAATTACATGATCTATGCATTTCTTTAGGATGATTAAGTATATATTTTTCTTGTAACGAATTATATATTGTTGCTACACCTACTTATACTTATAGTTTTTTTTTTGTTTTATGAAATTGAGTGAAGTAGGAAAAGTGTTAGATACTAAGCTTCTCATTCAACACATGCTCTAGGGTGGGATTTGTATATTATTATAATTATCAATAAAGATGGTAATGATAATTATGCTTTATTTTACGGGTATGATAAATGGGTATGTTACAACAATGCAGAAAAAACACAACAACAACAAACTCTAGCACCATAGAGGAGGTAATAAACATAAATAAAAGGAGAAACTGCATAGAATGGCATGCCACTGCAAGGCAAGCATAAAGAAGGCCACGCGACAAGAGGATTGGAACGAAGTCGACACAGGGATTTGGGTGGCATCATCTTGAAAATTTCCAAATTTTCCCATCTTGCAGAGGGAAAAGAGGTCACTAAGATTATATAAATAGTTTGCACATTGGAAAAATTAAATAAACATAAAAAATAATTACACTTTTAAGACTCAATAAGTAGTTAATAAACAAAATGAACTCATGTAAAATGAATAACAAAACATAAATATTTTTAAATTTATAATAAAGTAAACAAAAATGTTTACAACTTTATATGTGTGTGTGTGTACAGTGTGTCTATAAAAAAACATTAAACGTCACCCTCATCATTCAAGGGATTGCTTCAATCTGTGATGCTTGGAATGAAAGAAAAATGAACAGATTTACCTTGAACACTGGTGTCCGATAACTATTTGAATTCTAGTAGTGCTCTCTAATGAGTTCTTCATAAGCAATCAGACTTAAATCCGTTTGAAAACATGAACAAGACCACTTTATATCACCAAGTCAGGGGGTACCCTCTTTGAAATGAAAAATGTTCTATTAAGTGCAGAAGAATTTACAAAAGAAACAATAAATTTGTAATTGTTTTTTATCAATGTTATTGCAAACCTCCATCATTGTTTTACTTATATAATCTATTGTAGCTCTATAAAATTCTAAAATTATATTGTAGCATTATGAAATGATTGATATTGACCCGACAGTTGTTAGAGTATTTGAGTAGACATGAAGATGTGGCAGTGAACAAAGTAATATTAATTATTTTTATGAATCCACTTTAAATTTACCTAAGAATGAATCCAAGTGTGAAACTATGTGATACATTGCATATTGGACTTGTAACATCCCTTTCTACCCCAACCTGAAATACAAATGTAAGCATGCGGCATTGTAAGTATTGATTCTAACTTCCTAAAAATTGTGAATTCAAATGATAGAGTTAGGAGGTTGAAAACTTGATGCGACGAAAAGATGATTGGGAACGAATCCACTAGGGGGAGAGGTCAATGGTTACGAATCCATGAGAATCCAATTGAATATGACATGTTGTCATCATGACGCCACGGGTATGGGAAGATGGGTGAAGTGTTGATACTCACCTAGTTGTTTAACAACTTATATGTGTGTGTGTGTGTGTGTGTGTTATAAGCTTTAGATTAATTCCTAAAATAAACTTAGAATGAGATCTAATGGACAGTATTATGAGTGTTTGTTTATTGTTGTATGTAAGTGTTTATTAAGGTAAACACACAACTATGATTTATTTAGTTCTTGATATCATTTCGCTCAATAAGGAGGATTAGTAGGTTATTAGATTTCTAGGGTTTTTTAATAAAGGCTTATAAGAGAGCAAATATAAAATAATTGATATAGTTCAATTAAAATACCAATTAAAAATATTATTTCTATTTTCGATTTGTTGGTGTATGAGGATGGCGATCTCATTAGGGAGAGATGAGCCTCATCTTTTAAAATAAAGAATCATGGAGCAAGTTTTAGGGGCAATCTCACACTTTTTTCGGCTTTGTCCCTTCTCCATGAATAAGAGAGGGATGCAATCCTAGTTATGAGGATCTAGTCCCCATTACCTTCGTAAATAAAAAGGTTACAATCATTGAGTGGAGGGGGGCAGTTTTTCCATTTCTAGAGGTAAAGCGCAATCCAATGGGGGAAACTCTGACCGAAAGTCGGTACTTCATCCCGATGTAGGTGTTTTTTTTTGGATTTCAAAAATGGATATGGAGAGTCCATGTATGCGGAAGGATCAGTGTCTGCATGTTAATCCGGGGAACCGAATACAGGAACCTGATTTGGAAAGACCGGTATGCCTTTCCACCATTGGTTGTGTTTGAGTCACTGGAATCATTTTAGTCCTTGTATACGTTTCAGTCTTTGTTTATGTTAACCTTGGACTGCATTTGGATATGTAAATGTGTTGTATTAAAATCATTGTGTGTGCATTAACCGTGGTCTTCATTTTATAGATCTAGGAAGACTATGAAAGTCATTCCTTATTTGTGTTTACATTTGGATCTATATATGTGTTGTAATGAAATCGATGTGCATGTGTTTAACCTTGGTCTACATTTTATAGATCTAGGAAGACTTGAAATTCATTCCTTATATGTGTTTGCATTTGGATATATATGTGTGTGTGTGTGTGTGTGTGTGTCTGTGTGTTTTGTAATGAAATCGGTGTGCATGCGTTTAACCTTGGTCTACATTTTATAGATCTAGGAAGACTCTGAAAATCATTACTAACCTACGTTTGCATTTGGATCTGTATATGTGTTGTAATGAAATCGTTGTGCATGTGTTTAACCATGGTCTACATTGTATAGATCTAGGAAGACTCTGAAAGTCATTCCTTACATGGGTTTGCTTTTGGATCTGTAAATGTGTTGTAAGGAAATCAATGTGCATGTGTTTAACCTTGGTCTTCATTGTATAGATCTAGGAAGAATCGAAAATTCATTCCTTACCTGTGTTTTCATTTGGATCTGTACTATGTGTTGTAATGAAAAGCACTAGTATGTGTTTAACCTTGGTATGCATTTTATAGATCTAGGAAAGTCATTCCTTGTATGTGTTTTCATTTGGATTTGTAATATCTGTTGTAATAGATAAAACTTAGATATGATCTCAGGGTATGAGTGTTAACCTAAGTCTGCGTTGATGACAACTATCGGATCCGATTTTCTTGCATGTGTGGATCCAATCTCTGAATACGATTTAACTTATCTATGCTTTCGATCATGGTCTATTTTGTCTCTGTATTGGTTAAATTCAGATCCGGGAAAGGTTGGTTTTATTACTTACTAAAGAACTGTTAATTGGTAGAGTTATTGAAAAAGACTAATTATAGTATTTTCGTGTTCATTGTAAATGTTAATAATGCATTCTTTCCTATTTAGTTACAAGTTATGGTCATATATTATATACAAAGAATGGTAATATAATTTATGTGTAGAACGAATGTATTAGGGTAATATCTCAAATTTGTATTGCCGCATGGATAGTTATTTATGTGAATAATACTCAGTTCCTTGGAACTTGGAAGAATAGTTTTAGATCAAGTAATTGTGTACATATGAGAAGTAATTAGCAAACCAAAACCATCAATGATATATATATATATAATTCTTTGGAATTAGAATATGAATATCTTAGAACTTTGGTTTTAGTGATACCATTCTTAATATAGGTACCTTGTAAAGGAAATCTTAATATAAGAATAAACACCTATATATATGGACATATATTTTGGGATATATATTGTGAAGAGAATATAAAGTGTTAAACTAATAAAATTATTTAGTGGATGCATTTAGGAAGTGAATATAAATGTGCGAAAGTGTGGTTATAAAAGTAGAAGTTATTTTGTTGAATGAATAGTTGAGATGGGAAGAATTGTAAATAAAAGGTTATAAGTTATGAACCCATAGATACTATATATATATATATACACATAATTATCGATAAAAGATTTATTGTGTTGGTGTATTTTTAGATATGTTACAGGCGTAGTACTATATCTAAAGTAGGTTTCTCTATTGTCAGAGAGCCTTGCAGAGTGGTAGTTAAGAAGCTTCAGCATATACCCTAAGTATTTGAAACCAACTTCAATTTCCTCCATCTTATATGGCATAAAAGACCGGATCTGGGACATCACTTCACAACATGCCTAAAAAAGGTTGATTTATCAGAGCTTATTTGCATACCCGATGCTAAAAATAACTAATTAAGAATGGATGCAAAGGTTGACCTTTCTACAACAGTACTTGAATCGAAAAATACCACATCATTTACAAACATTAGATGGGTAATAGAAAGCATCAAGGAAAAATTAATACAATGTAGAAGGCCCTCCCCTTTAGCATCATTAACCATAACGATTAAACCTTCAATAACCAATAAAAAGAGAAGCGGGTTTAAGGGACACCCCTGCCTTAATCCTCTAGAAGAGTTGAAAAAATCAATAGGAGAACCATTAATAAGCACAACAAAACATGCAGAAGAGATGCATGCCATAGTCCAGTTCGTGGTTTCTACGTTCATCCCAATCAGCAAAAGAATTAACCTCAGAAAAACCTAATTAACCATGTCATATGCTTTGATAAGATCCATCTTGAGTATCAATGCATCCAACTTCTTCATCTTAATGGAATGCAAACATTCTTGAATAATCCCAGCCGCTTTAAGAATTTACCCATTGCCAAGAAATCCAAATTGCTCCTTTGAAATAACATCAGCTAGTTTGGGTTTCAATCTCTTGGATCGAGATGATATTTGTAATGTCCTTATAGAAAAGGTTGTAGAAATAATTAGGATGAAAATCCAAAAAAGACCCCGACTTATCACACTTCGAAATGAGGTTAAGGAAAGTCGAGTTAAAGACCTTTGATACATACCCCTCAATGCATGATCTATATTAGACAAATGACATGTCCAAAGGCATCTTTCGGGTTAAGTATAATGCAATAAGTTTGGAACACATATAATAGTTTTGAAGAATTATAAATACTTAGAACACATAACTTATAACTTATAAGAATTATTAAATAAATTATTACAAGTTATTATTGAGAATATATCTTTTTGTTAGAAAAATTATTAAATAATTTATTGCAAATTATTATTAAGAATATGATTTTCTCCTTCTTTTATTTAAATTTAGAAAGGTTAGATATATTATATGTATATTAAAATAAACAATATATTTATTGATACTAAGGTTTTTCTCCCACAAACAAACAAACCATCTCATACATTAATTTAATGTGACTTAAATGTATTCTTAAAAATAAATTTTATTATATTTATTCAAAATATTATATCCATCATTAAAATTTAATTTTTATTTCATTGGATATATTAAATTCAAATTATGAGAAAGAAGCGTTTTTCGAGCTTTCCTATCATTCTTTAATTAGCTCTCTCCACAATATGTTCACATCGATGACTTGCAGGATTAGAGAGACTAAAGAAAAACCTTTATTAAAAACATCGGATTTCTCCACTAAATATTTTTATAAAGTTTGAAAAATTATGAAATATAAACATAATATAAAAACTAATCAAATATTTGATATTTAGAACTAAAATATAAAACAATAGAATTTAAATAATTCTTATCTTGAAATATGGGAGTAAACTACTTAACCGGCCATTTGCACCGATCGGACGACCTGGCTCGCGTGAGCGGTCACATCCGGCACGACCTGGCTCGCGTGAGCGGTCACATCCGACGTTGCCGGTCGTCGGATCGGTGCAAATGGTCGGGCAAATAGGTCAATTTTGAAATATGTGTCAAAAATATAGGCAAATTTACAGTATCAATATTATGTTGAATATTTGGCCATTTTGAATTCAAAGGTTTCCTTACATGAAAGTGCAATTTGAATTCAAAGATTTCCCTACATGAAAGTGCAATACAGCTGAATTATGCTACTATGTGGCTACTATGTGTATAAGTGCAATACAACCGAATTATGCTACTATGTGTATAAGTGCAAAAAAACCCAAATTATACTCATCATATTTTTCCAGTGAACTTTTTGTTTATTTATGATATCAGCCAACCAAATTAGGCTTATCACTTATCAATGTTGGAGAAAAGGTTAGAAATATGAATTCGGATCAACAAATATGAATTGGGAAACTTTATACATAAATCCCATCAGAACATGAACTAAGTAGGTAACCTAGAGATTAAGTATTATGATGGCATAAAGCTATTGGACACTATTTTATTTTTGTTCTTCTTTGCTTATGCCGTATTGTTTGCAGATGACAATTCTTCATGTTATCTCCATGAGAAAGTTTAACATTCTTCAAACATGGCGTTTCATGATTCTGTGTGGAAAAATAAATAGTTGGAAATTGGCAGCATGAATCTCTACGACATCCAACTTCATTTAAGAACAGAGTTTAAAATGGCATAGAAAGTTTCACCAAAATCTTTGGAAAGCGCACTGGAGTGTGAAGCATTTTAGGTAGAGTTGTGCTCAAGCCATCAAAATGCTTCTATGAATATTAATGATATCATTTTACCTGTAAAGCTGATGATGCTACTTGGTTATTACTTGTTTCACATGAAGATGCTTTAATGGAATAGACTATTTGTGTAGGAAATGAATTCTATTTTTTTATATTGTTGGAATTAGAGTAGCTGTTTCACAACCAGGCAGACTTCAGATACAGGAAAACATTTAGCATATTTTCATTTACTCTACAAATCACTGTCAATATATAGAATATAGAATAAGAAATTTATCATATTTTCACTCACTCTACAAATCACTTTCAATGATAGAATGTTCGCAAAAACCAAAAATCCCATTCAAGTAGCCTATCAATTCTATACAAATCACTGTCAATGATAGAATGTTAAATTCTGTACAAATCACTGTCAAAAACAAAAATCCCATTCAAGTAGCCTGTCAAATTCTATACAAATCACTGTCAATGATAGAATGTTAGGAGAAAGCAAATAAAATCCCATTAAAGTAGCTTGTCAAATTTATATTGATGGCCACCATGCCTTGTAAAAGGTATGGATAATGGAAGGCTCCAAAAATAGTCGTATTCCGCTGCGAGTGGCCAACACACAGTATTCTTAAGTAAAAGGTGAAAGAATGGTTCGCTCTGTGTTGTCCACACGGCTCCGTGATTAGTACAGAAATCTTCCGGCTTATTCATACTTCCTTCTTTGTCTAGTATCCACTTCTCCCATCAATGTGGGACAGTGGTGCAATGACCTAATTTCCTGTCTCAATTGTTTTATCACCATCTTCCTCGTTTATAATATGTTGTGTCACATCCACCCATCGAGTCATAATAGGATAGTCAAGCTCAAGTCTGATTCGGAAGAGTAGTTCAAAACTAGGGAAGACTTAGAGAAGGAACTCGCCACCTTCTACAAAAACCTCCTCTCAGAACCTAAAAATCAAAGTTCGAAGTCCATTTCCAAGGTTATGGAGACGATCCCCACTCTAATCACATAGGATCACTAAAAAATGTTTATGTGACCCATTGAAGAAAAGGAGGTTGAAGAGGCTATAGCCCAGATGCAAAAGGATAAAGCACCTCGCTCGGACTGCTTCACGGTCAACTTTTTTCACTTATGCTGGAGCTTTCTAAAGAGAGAGGTATGTGACTTGGTAGAAGAGTCTCGCCACAAGGAATGGTTTTTACCTGTTCTCAACACAACTTTCCTCACCTTGATCCCTAAGGAGAAAAATGTTTTTACGCCTGGTAAGTTTCTCCCCATATCACTCTGCAATGTCATTTATAAACTCATCTCCAAAGTCTTATCCAATCGACTCAAACCCTTACTCCCCTTTCTCATTTTCCCTGAGAAAACATGATATGTTGAAGGACGTCAAATCCTTTATGGGATCATCCTTGCCCACGAGGTAACCCATTCTCTAAAAATCCTCAAAAATATGGGCATGCTACTCAAGCTCGATCTCTTATTAAATATTTTGACAAACTAAGTTGGAAGTACATTGAAAAAGTACTTCTCGCCTTCTATTTTTGTCCCTCCTGGATGTAATACCCCCATGCCATTGCTTTTATTTTCATGTTTTGAAAATTATTTTTATCATGTAATGAGTTATGAAACTCAAAGACTGAAATGACATTTTCACAAACAAACCTTTTATTTATTTATTAATAAAGAAAATAACACTTGGAGAACTCAACTACATGAGGGGACACCAGCCATGGCACCAAAGAACATGTGTAAGCAAGCTAGAGTGATTGATACCAATCAAATCCAATCCAAAACTCAACAACCAGACAAGATCCTAAATCATAGGGATTTAGGGATCTATTGGAGATTTGATTGGGATGGCATAAGACCTAGGCAAAGCTATTTATATTAGTGCACTGGAATAGCACAGGAGGCCGTGTTGTGCATGGGAAAACGATTGTTGGTTGCATGTGTTGAGTGTTTTCCTATTCTTTTAAGTCTATCGTGAGAACTTGTTACAGACTCGAGGATTGAGTGCCGCGAGGAAGTTACTTACTATTCTGGTGCATGGTTGGTGATCTAGCTCGGGGGTGGAGCGGAGCAAACAGTTGAGTTGCTGCCTCCTATGGTTGGGAGGAGTTGATTCTCCAAGTGTGTTTTTTCATCCGTGTTTCAGGTAAGATATGACTATCTTCTTACTCATAGATCTGTAAGTCTGCATTTTGTGAAAATTATGATCGATTTTCCCGGTAATCAATTGGTGAGTTAGAGTTTATTTAAATGAAAAGATCTTTTTTTTAAATTACAAAATGCAGAATTATTGTGGATAATTACCTTATCGGTTTAATATGAAACAAAATTATCAGTATGCTAAAACTGTTTTCTTTTGAGAAAAATATATCTCTGCGATCTTGATTTACTACATATTATTTTCGTAGTATAGATCTGTTTTTTTTTACCATGTCTGCGTTTTCCTTTACGAAAGCCTGCTTCGATTTTCACAAATCAGGATTTGTGGTTCTATAAATACTATAAACTCCGATCTAAATCTCTGTCTGCATTTGATTCATGGATTGATTTGATTTATACTCTGCATACAATCTGCGTTTTTACCCTGCATTTTAAAGATCTGGGTTTAGAATTCATTTGTCTGTATACGATTTTCTTAATCGCTGCATATGAGTTCTCATAGTCTGCGCATGTTCGATGGGTATAATCTCCACCTACAGGACGGTTTTGATCTCTGACTAGCATCTTGCGTGTCTCTAAATCACCCGCGGTACATCCTCTTATTAATTATTTTGTTTTGGTTTTGAATCCTTTTTTTCCCTTCTTCTCAGAACACCGAGCTGCCCTTTCAAACAATAATACAATGTCTATCGTTGCCAAATTTCAGGACGTATTCATTGGTCAGTGCTGGAGTAGTTAAACACAGTGTTATTAACAACTCAAACGTTGTCAAAATTTGTGATTATGTGGATTCTAGTTACTCATGCACAGTATCCATGACTATTTATGTTTTCGCTTGAAAGTCGGAAAAAAATCTTAGACAAATTTCTTATCGAAGTAAACTTAGATCTAATAATTATTCTTTACCAAAATTATCGTAGTTTCCAGATAATATCTTTTCGGGTCACATTTCTGTTTGTTATGGTAAAAAAATCATTTCTTCTTAGGCCGAGTGGAATGACGATCTCCTTTACTTATACGGTCTCCTTTACTTATACAAGAGCTAAATAATTAAATATATATATACATGAATCTCTAATGGGTACCTCTTTGGTACACCGTTCATATCGTAATGAATACCTTGAAGTTATAATATGGTACAATGCTGTTAAAAATTCCTAAATGTATGAAATTTGAATTCTATTGGTTGATTAAAACAGATTGTCCAATAAGTACGTGACAAGTGGTAGAAATTTTATGCATTTTATATATTTGTTTTTGAGTGTCGTAGCCTTTAACAGATTTTTCCCCAATATCTTAATGAGCCGAAAGGATTAAGTTGCTCCGTTCTCCTTAAGTTTTTAACGATTGGCAACTAAATTTTGATTTCAATTTGGATGTAATAGGATTATTATGTATGAGGAATGGGAATGAATAAAAGAAGAAGATGACGACGAAAACAAACTTGTTATGCAGATTTATTAGAATTGGAATTTGAGTGTATGTAATGCCTTAAATTCCTGATTGCAGGGTAGCGAGCAGAGATCGTCAAATTCCGAAGCTGGATAGTGAGCTTCTTCTATGTTCTAGGAACCTGTTTTAGATAATAATAAATAATGCAATATTAGTAGGAGGCTTACAGTATTAACTGTTGATGCATTGTTTTTCTTTCTTTCACCACGTAAAGGAAATGCTCTATCAAAGCTAGTGGGGAGCATGTTGAAGCCAAAGTGGATCCCAGCATGAAGACATAGTTTCATCCCAGAGGATGTCCACTCCCATAGTTTCATCACAGATCCAAAATTACTTGCAGAGGATGTCCACTCCCACAGTTTCATTACAAATCCAAAATTGTTTTAATTCAATGATCCTTGTCGTGGTTTCTATTTGAGGTTGTTCCAACTCCACCTAGTCTCAGAACATGCAGTCCATGCAGATGTTGCAAGCATAGAAGGCCCACGTGCACTCCATGCAGATGTTGCATGGATGATAACCTATTCCTCATACATTTAACATTTAACATTTAATGTTTGTGAACTAATGCTAACTTGAACCTAACATTAGTTTATCAATATAGTTTGGTCTAATAATTATACGATGTTTGAAAACAAACATTGATCAAAACGATATTTCCATTGCTCTTAGCCTCGAAAAGAGGCCAAATAACAAGTAGAAGTTCTTAATTGGTGGAAAAAATTGTGATGTACAATTTTAAATGAAGTGAAGTTGTTGATTGGCTAAGAAAACGGTGAGTTTTAAATGAAATGAAGTTGTTGATTGGCTAAGAAAATGGTGATGATGTTACTTTGAATCAAACCATAGTATAAGTGTTTAAATCTTGTTTTGATATTTGTGCAAACTAATTCAAACGGCGGCGCACCGAATCATAAAGTCCCTGCTAGCCGATGGCAGGGGCTAATAAGGATAGAATTGTAATATCTTTAAAAAAAGTAATCGTAAATATTAAGATAATTCCATTTTTGGGTGGAAGTGATTTAATTAAATAATTTAAAGGAAGCAAGATGTATTCAATTAAATGAATGAATGGAACTAAATGGATTCACTCATTAACATTGGCTTATACCAAAAGGATGAATA
Organism: Pseudotsuga menziesii; assembly: GCA_001517045.1. NCBI lineage: Eukaryota > Viridiplantae > Streptophyta > Pinopsida > Pinales > Pinaceae > Pseudotsuga > Pseudotsuga menziesii. The sequence continues at coordinate 72,469 of LPNX011105483.1, forward strand.
TATATGTATATATAAGGATTCTGTATATGACACTATAACGAGGTTTGCATTTATATGTCCAATGAAGAGTGAATTATTTATTAGTGGATCGTACAATGGTTTCGAACTCTGTGATATAACTATGTGATCCTATATGCACTTTGAAAATTTAATATATTGAACTTTGGTTTTCATGTATTCTAATTTGTTGGTTGAAAAATGTTATAAAGATACATTGATACTATAAGTTTATTTTGGATATTTATATGTTTATGAAGAAGTTTGGAATTAAATGTGGGGAGTAGCTTTATGTTTTGTGTGGAAATGGGTAAATGATGTACTTAGATATTTTTAAAATGTTTTGTGCAACGAAGTGAATTTATGGAACTTAAAGTTAATGTTTATCTTGATTTAAAATGGCAAAATTTCCCCAATGGTACATCTTATATTTAGGATATAGGCGTTAAGAGTTTATTTCTTGTTGGTATCAAGGGACGTTACGTTGAACCTGGTGGTTGCTTTCTCTCATCACTACCCCTCTCTATTCCATTCTGATCAATGGCTCCCCCTCCGCTCCATTCACCCCTTCTAGATGAATCAGACAAAGAGATCCCCTATCTCCATTCCTTTTTAATCTCATGGCTAAAGGTCTTGGTAGAATGATAAAGCATGCCATATCCTCGAGAAATTTGAGAGGCATATCCATTCACGGAATCCCTCCTATCTCTCGCCAGCAATTTGTTGATGAAAACCTCCTTATGGGCCATCCCTCAGTTCAAGAGCCTCGCTCCCTCCATGATATCCTAGAAACCTTTTCCAAATCCTCTGGTACCACTATCTACAAGGACAAATCTCAAATATTTTTCTTCAACACTACTTTCATTACTCAAAGAAATATCTCGAGAATTACGGGGTTCACCATCTCAACCTTACCTTCTAAGTATCTAGGGACTCCCCTAATATCCTCTACACTCAAACACTCCACCTAGACAAATTAACAGTAAACTCTCCTCTTGTACTTTCCATACTATCAACCTTGCTGGCAGACTCATCCTTGTTAAGGTTGTCATCCAATCCATGCTACTTTATCTCTTCTTTGTTATAGTTTCTCCTCAATGGGTCCTAAAAGCTATCTACTCCCTCCAACATACCTTTCTTTGGGGAGGGGACAAGAATCATCCTAAGTGGGCCTTGGTTAAATGGGATAAGTTCTTCCTACTGAAATCAGTAGGAGGTCTTGGTCTTAGAGATCCAGTCATTAGCAACAAGATACTCAATGCCAAAATTTGGTGGAAATAGGTCTCATACAAATATGAACCCTGGGCACAACTCTGGATTCTCAAATATGCTAAAGGTTGGGATACACAGGATCTCATAATATTCTCTCTTAACCCTTAGGGCTCCCTTGTTTGGAATGCATCTAACCAACAAAAAGATATCATCCAAAAGCACAACTTCTATGAACTTAGGGATGGCTCCACAGCTCACTTCCGGAACGATTCCTGGTAGCATCTCCCCATTCTCTCTAGTATCTTCTAGTCCCCAGAGATGTAGCAGGATTTTCAAAACCCCAATCACACAACAGTCTCATATTTTTGGCACAACAACCCCGCTTCCAACTTCTATACCTAGAAATACTTGCACAACTGGCTGACACAAATATCCATGGACAACCTTTTCCTTATTCAGGAGGAGCTCAATAATCCTAGGTGGGGGCATGAACCTAGAGGCTCATTTACCACTAAGGAATCATACCACCTTACACTTCTCACTGGTATTGACAATCCCGATCCTAACTGGAGCAAAATTTGGAACCTCAAGACATGGTCGAAGATCCACACTTTCCTCTGGCTCTTACTTCATAAAAGAACCCTAACATTGGACAATATCCTCAAGAGAGGATTTTCTAGACATTCTCAATGTGTATTGAGCTGCCAGTAGGAGAAAACCATTAATCATTTGTTTGATCTCTTCCCTTTCTCCAACTAACTATGGGACAAAGTAGAAATAATGTGTTGCATATCACAGAGAATCAAGGGAAACATAGCACAAACTATGGATCGGTGGACAGATCACTACTTTCACAAACCTCTTCTCAACATGCTCTGGAAGCATGTCCCCAGTTTCTTACTTTGGGAAATATGGAGAAAAAGAAACCACTACATCTTCAATAATCACTCCCTCCCGCTACACTCGGTATGGGCCACCTTCCATCATCACTTACTTGAAACTCTCTCACTACATCCTTGGACAAAAGAATACCTTAATGCCAACCCCTTTGAATCCACCATCCTGAAAGAGTGGGATGCCAACCAAGTCAATAAGTTGGCTAGTCCTCCTTGTGCTTGCATTTCCCCCACCTGCCCGACATGTGGAACCCACCCCCGACTGGTTTCTACAAATGTAATTTTGACGGAGCCTCAAAGGACAACCCTGGCCTAGTAGGAATAAGTGGAGTCTTTAGATGTCCCAAGGGTCCAATATTGAGAATCTTATACATCTCCCTGGGCATCAATAGCGACAACGCAACGAAAATCTTGGCACATCTATCTAGGATACAGCTGGCCAAACTCTGGAACCTCTTCCCCTTAATTCTTGAGGGAGACTAGAAGCTCATCATATCTTTTGCTATAAGGATTCAGAATGGAGTTCCTGCTTCCAAACTTGCACCAAGCTGGCGACTTGATCTCCCCCTTCAAATTCTCACCAATGAACTCAACAACAATGCCTGCAACAGAGAGAACACAATCGAGTAGGCATAAGTTCTTCTGGTTACTGCAATCAACAACAATAATAACATTTAATGGAGTCATGTTCTTGATTACAAGCCCGACAACGGTGACGACGGAGATGGTGTCTTGGTTCTGTCACTCTGTGCGATGGGAAAAACTCATCATGCACTATGAAAGATCGCCAGACAAACGAGACAAAGTGTTGGATTTGGCTGGAGCATCTGTATTCAAAATTCCTTCAACGATCGAACCAACTCAAAGATTAAACACTGGTAATGTATTCAGTCATCTATGTTTTATAAAGGATCTAGAATTGTTTTAAATAGGCCTGCATTTGATTTCTCCACACCTGTATTTTGGTTAAGTTGGAAATCTAAATAGATACGGATTATGATTTGTGTTTTGAATGATTTTGTGTGAACATGGCCTGCGATTTTCCATTCATATTTATAGATCGGTATCGTATTTGTGTTTTGAATGATTTTGTGTCAACATTACCTGTGATTTCCAATTCAAATTCGTAGACTAGCAATTTCCAATTCAAATTTATAGACTAGTCTATAGTCTACGATTTGAATGGTAAGCATTCGGCTTTGGATTTTGTAAATTAATAACATATCTAGATATGTCCATATACGGCCTGCGATTTCCAATATAGAGTTCAAGTTTGCATTGTCAACTTAGTAAGCTAATTAATTGACGAGAAAACTTTATGAAATAAGAGACCTTTTAAAATATGTGTGTTTTCTAACCGTTTGATGAAATTTAGTTACAATACATCCTAAATACGATATAGGGTTACTTCTTGCTAATCGCAATAGTTTAAAAGCTTTAATGGATTACGTGTTTCCATGATCTAACTAAAGGAGGCTTTATTATCCTCAACATTGATGTATCTTAATGGTATGATAAATAAATATAAAGTTAGGAGTGGTATGTTATTGAGCCCCAAGGGTTAGCTCAATTGGTAAGACGTGCGCACACTCTCTCAGTACAGGGGGAGGTCACGGGTTCGAGCCTTGAGTCCTTTGGGGTTAGGCCTTCTATGAGGAAGGTCGGCGGTTTACCACCTCTACCATCCACTAATGTGGGGAAGTATTGTTGGGTTTCACGTGGATATTTACTCTGAAAAAAGAAGAAGAAGTTAGGAGTGGTGTACAACGAGAAGTCCACTGCATAAACTATGATGTGTACAAAGCTTTATTAACTTTAACCTATAAATATAAAGTTAGGAGTTGTACAACTTCAACCTATAAATATAAAGTTAGGAATGGTGTACAATGTGAAGTCCAGTACATAAACTATGAGGTGTACCAAGCTTTATTAACTTTAACATGATGCATATTGTAAAGAAAATGGTATAATAAAAGAATATAAGCAATAAATTGTGTAAAGGTATTTCCTTATGGTGTAAAGGTATTTCCTTATGGTGCAAAGAGTGGTTTATAATAAGAAAACCATTATATGGATATAGTTTGGCTCTTAGTGTGTAGGGGTTAATGAGAGCGCATGGAGCTTGTTACATTGTATTATATGTTATGTTTTAATAAGTGAAGGCACAACCCTAGCTTAGGGTAGGTTAAGTTGTTGCTTTAAAAATAAGGAAGGAATGAGTAAAGGGAGGCTTTAGTCTTAAGCTTAAAACTTGGTTATCAATATTATTTTATTGTTATGTTGCATAAAGAGTTTTGTGATTGATCTATCTGGATTCAATGAACTATCTAATTAAGCATTTCTATTTCTATTTCTAAAATTATAGAATGCACTTTTGGGTGAAAAGAATGAAGTCTCGAGGTATTTTAGAACTTGAATTTTTAACATAAGAACTATGTGCTTGAATTTTTAACATAAGAACTATGTGTTGGATACACTAATAAAGAGAGTAGGAGAACTCCCTTTAAAGAAGTATTCTACCCCTAGTGGTTTCGTTGCCCAGCTCGGGGGTGGCTTTAGACGGATAAACACACGTCAAGCAAAGCCTACAGTTGGGAGGAAAGTCATACACACGCTTTCAGTTGCCCACACTGAAAGAAACATCTTTATCAGCTAGATTTGTTTATGGATGTAATTTACTTTGTTTATAACTTATGCTTTTGGTTTATAGTACTAATATGCATGTTAAGTCATATAAACTGGTGGTTGCAGAAGTTGTGTTCCAATGATTGAAAAGTCTTGGAATAACGCTCGAAGGACAAGTGTAAAATAAATTAATCGCTCCTACGCATGTCTTTTTAATTAGTTTCTTTAAGAGTTAACTTTGTTACATGGAGTTATCTTGTTTTATGCTCTTGAATTTGTATGAGGTTATATAGTTCTAATATTTATGTTGAGGTTGCATGACTTTTTAAGAGTTAACTTTGTTACATGGAGTTATCTTGTTTTATGCTCTTGAATTTGTATGAAGTTGTATAGTTCTAATATTTATGTTGAGATTGCATGACTTCAAGCGATGGTTTCCGAAGCTGTGTCCCCAGGACGTAAAAGGCATGGATGGAAAGAAAAAGAAAGGGTTAATGTGTTTGTGTTATCTCATTCAAGGATAAGTCTTGCGACTAATGTAAAGGTTGTATCTATTCTAAATAAGATACACTTATGTAGATTGTATTAGAGTGAATTGTAGTTTGACGATTCTTAATTGCAAACAAAATGTGATTCTATATTTGAGTTATAGGTTCTTATCATTATTCTTGTACTAGTATGGTCATTGGTACAGCCCTGTTGTCAACTACTCTGTGGAACTCAATTTAATTAAATTACAGTTTGTTTATATGAATAGATGAAGATTATAGTAGTGTTTATAATTATGTGATTATTCACTCTCAAGAGACTAACGTCGTTAACAAGTTGGATATAGTAAAAGAGAAAACAAAATTTACCCCATTTTCCCATAATCTACATGGAGGATTTTCGGGTTCGTTACAAATGGTATCAGAGCTCGAGTTGCAACACTTGGGCCTTTATAACGCAAATCAGAAGGTACAAGTTGGATAAAATAATGATTGGTTGGTCACATATAACATAAAGAAATAAGGTAAATATCGGGGAAGACTTTCCCTACGTTTCGTTTGTATTCTAAGGGATGAACTGTAAGTACATAACTAATCCATGCTAAACTCACTAATGTGATCATTAGAATGTAGATTAAAGAAAGTGGAAAATAAAATAATTATTTATTTTATATATGTCTTTTCCTTGTCATGATGAATTCACGATAAATTTTGAAATTCATTTAGTAGGAGATACAATGGCGAAGGCAAACCAACCTTCCAGCTTTTGCGTGATAGGAAGTAAATGAGGGGTGCAAAGTTCCTTCGAAAAACCTATGGATGGACGAGGATTACGCTTGAGCAAGAGCGACCAGTTGGTCATCTAAAACAAGATAAGTACCATTTCTGGGTTTTGAGTATAAATATGATTCTTATTAAGATAAATTTGGTTAGCATTGAAAGGTCAAGACAATAGATGGATGACTACTTAATATTTAATATGAAGAAAATATTGACTCATTTTGTTGTATGTTATTGGTAAAGGATTAATGATGTTATAAAAGTAAGTGATCAAATAGAACATATTTGGAATTGTTCATTGTTGTAGTTGAATTTAACAAAGGAAGCTCACCTGGAAAGTTGGGTAATGATGATAGAGGTATGTACTTTTACGATTGTACATATACAAATCAAGTAAAATGAATATCGGTTATGTTAAAAGTGCATAGGTATAAATACCATTATTATACCATCATTATGCAAGGGATGAGATGATTCAAATCATTATATTGCACTTATAAATTTTAATTAGGCAAAAAATCGATTACTTATGACTATTTGAAAAAAGAAAAAACCATATAAAGTTGATTGAAATTATTTCTCGGTGGGAACCGTTACATGAAATATTAATTGTTATACAATTTGATATTATGACTAACTATTCATGGGGAAGTGCAGGCAACATGGACTTGGCAATGATATAGAGAGCCATGATGGGAACCAAAGTTCCATGACTGCAAGCAACCAAATGACATGAGATACATTTGGCACATGTGAAACTAAAAAGAAGAATGTACAGGAGGTACATGTTTCCCCTCAGCTAGCTAAGCACTAGTATGCCTCTAAGGGGATGCTCAGGTGTAAGACATCTAGTTAGACTTATTTCCGCATGAATTTACGCTGTAAGAGACTATCACGAGAGTAGGGGCTCCATGAAGAACCTCCAGGTATCATGGTGTTTGGGAAAGGAAGCACTTGAGCTCAGTGAAACACCCTCAATAACACAGGTAGGAGATATGCCCGAGAAGGGGTATCGTCCTCATGTTGGGTAGCTTGGATTAGTACTTGGAGTACTGTTGACACTGTGTCTGTTTGAAGCACACTAAATACCACAGGTAGGAGATACGCCCGAGAAGGGGTATCGTCCTCGTGTTGGGTAGCTTGGATTAGTGCTTGGACTACTGTTGGAACTATATTTATTTGGATGGAGGGAATCCAAGAGGAACCATAAGGCATTCAATAATACTTGTAAAAAGTATGTGCGCTTTCGTTCCTATGAGGTAATGTGTGTATCTATCGATAAATAGAGTAAACTGGAATGTCTTAACATGTAAACGTTATGAATACTAAAGTAGAAAGAAAGAAAAAAATTCCCCCAAGTGCAAGGGTGAATGGTACATTTCAAAAGGTTACTACTTGAAATTATGTGAAATAGATGATTCTAACTTATGATTGAAAGAGATGTCTATGTCAAGTTGAGGACTAGTTAAAGCATTAAAGTACCAGAGTTAAAAGACGTCCTTCAAAAAGATAAGTAAATCAGAGTTACGTATGAACTCTTTTGATGGTAATGATGTATTAGGCCTTTTTATGATGATAAAAGGCACAAAAGAAGGCACACACACACACACATATATGTTTTGTCAATTGAAATTGTTGTGTTGCAGAAAAGACTTGTTGTTTATGTTTGAATTAAATTATGAATTAATAAAAAGTTTATTGAATAATTTTTTGGAAGACGTGTCCTTGTTGCAAAAAAAGTGCACGTTATGAGATATAAGAGCTTGCAGGAATCACAAAAGTGGGAGGATGGCCACACAAAACTGAAGAACATTGCGAGAGAGCGGAGGACAAACTGTTAAAAAGCATGAACATCGAGGACGGTGTTACTTCTAAGGGGAAAGTATGTAACATCCCCCCGAGTACGCAACTGGAAACGATAGAGTGTAAGTAAAAACATTGTATGTAATATCCTAGCATCATGAAAGCATGTGCGGCTAAAACGATGATTGGGGACGGAAACCACTAGGGGGAAAGGAAAAAGGTTGAGGGAAGCTTTGGGAACTTGGAAAAGAATAAAAAAATTCCTTTGACAACCAAACACTTAGTTGTAAGTCAAAGTAAGTCCTCAGTGTACTTTTAGTCCTCTTTATGATCTCATTATTTCTTAAGTGAAAAGATAAGCTTTACCCCCATACTTATTTATAACATCAAAGGTACCAAGAAAGTATGGTTAATGCATAAATAAGATGACTGAATTTATAAGTATAGATACATACTATACTATACTTATACTATAAGTATGGTTAATTTCTCTTTGGGTTGTTCGAAAATTTGTGGAGAAAAGGATAGAGTGGATAGTTTAACATATTTTTTCTCTGTGAGTTTGGATGTTTTTGGTCTTGTGGGTGTTGTTCCGCATGTTTTAGCTCCTACCTAGTCTAACAGAAGAGTCGGTAATGAAAATATCTGTAAAAGACTAGACAGACTTTTGGTTTCAGCTGATTTTCTGGATTTAGACCTTCATCTTCGGCAATGGGTGGGTTGTGAGAGGGATTCTGATCATCAGGCAGTTTTCCTTTAGATTTTATCTAATAATCCGAAACCTCAGTCCCCTTTCAATTTAATGCCCATCGGTTATTAAATGAGGATTTTGTTGTCTTACTTAAGGCTTCTTGGATTGTGTATGTGGATAATCCTTTGGTATCTGTTGCATCTCATTTTGTGGCTAATCTTAAAATCATAAAGGATGTGTCTATATCTTGGTCAGTCAAGCAAAAATCCCAGGAGACTAAGGAATTAGTGGAAATTGAAGGTTTGCTTGCTGATTCTTTTAACAAACCGGGGTTTGGTTTTTCTTCTGAGGCTGACAAGATTTCTCTAGTAGATTTGGAGTCTCATAGAAGAATTATCCTTTTAGTTTGAGAGGAGGAAGCAAGATAGAAAAGTAGGGCTACCTGGATTTTATGTGGGGATGACAATACCTCTTTATTTCATAATTTTGCTAACCATAGAAAGAACATAAACTCTATCTGGAAAATTGAGGGAGATGATGGACTTTTAGTGGAAGGTTTTGAATCAATTGCTATGGCAGGAGTACATCACTTTGAGAATTTGTTTCAAGAGGATAAGATTCTTCATCTTCCGGTGATTATGAAAATTTTTGAGTTTTTTCCCACCTCTATTTCTGATTTGGAGAATGAAGAGCTTATGCTCCTTGTTTCTTTGGTTGAGATTCAGTCTGTTTTAGCTTTAAGTAAAAATGACAAGAGTCCAGGTCCGGATGGGATCCCGGTGGAGGTTTATAGGGTGTTTTTTGATGTTTTGAGTCCGGATCTTTTAAAACTTGTTGATGACTCTCGTAAGTATGGTAAAGAACCTGCTACCTTCAATTCAACTTTTATTGCTTTAATCCCCAAGAGTGATCTTCCTAAATCTTTTGAAGATTTTAGACCAATATGTAATTTTTGTTACAAAATTATTGGCAAGATTATCTCGATGCGTATTAGGAAGGTTCTTGGCAGGTACATTTTTGGTGAACAATTTGGGTTTTTATTAGGCAGACAGATTCATGATGCAGTTGGGGTAACTTAGGAAGGTTTGCACACCATTTATAGTAAAAAATTGAAGTCTGTGGTGTTACAAATTGACCTGTCTAAAGCTTATGGCAGAGTTAGTTGGACATTTCTGAGGATTATCCTTTCTAATATAGGTTTTTATGTTCCTTTTATTTCTTGGATTATGAGTAGCCTATCATCTGTCTATTTTGCTATATTGATCAATGGAGTGGCTTCATCTTTCTTTAAATCAAGCAGAGGATTGAGGCAAGGCTGTCCTCTGGCTCCGCTTCTTTTTCTTATAGTTTTTGAAGGATTGGGTAGGGCCTTATTGTCAGCAAAAGCATCTGGTGATTTTCATGGAATTTCCTTTGGGAATGATATTACTTTATCACATGTCTTATTTGTTGATGATATTGTTATGGTTTCTAATGGTTCTGAGCATTCTCTATCAATCCTTTATGAGATTATGCAAACCTTTTGTAAAGCTTCTAGGATGTTGATAAATGCAGATAAGTCAGCCTTATTATACTCTGGGCTGGATGATGTTGAGCTGATTATTGTACAGAATATTTTTTCCTTTTCAGTTGCAAACCTTGAGTTAGGCTTGAAGTATCTTGGGTTTTATCTTAAACCTTGAATATATTTCATAAAGGATTTGGATTGGCTAGTGACAAAGGTGGAAAAGAGAATTAAGAACTGAAGTTTTCGATGGCTGTCTAAGGGAGGTAAGCTTATATTGGTTAAATCAGTTTTAGAAGCTATTCCAGTATATTGGATGCATTTTTGGATTCCTTTGGGAATTATTGAAAATATTAGGAAATTATGTTTTAAATTTTTATGGGCAAGGAATTCGGACTCTTCTGGATTGCCCTGGACATCTTGGAAAGCTTTAGCATGTCCAAAATTCTTGGGAGGTTGGGGCTGAAGATTCCTGTACTGTTTGCTAAAGCTCTTGCTGCCAAGAATGTTTGGAATCTGCTTCATGGATCGGGTCTTTGGGTGCAGATTGCTTTACAAAATTATATTTATCCTTTATCCCTGTTGGACTGGATTCATATGTCAGTAAAAAAGAAAAGATGCATGTCCATTTGCTGGAAAGCATTTCTTTGGTCTTTTGACCTTATTGGCAACTATCTTATCTGGAAGGTTGGGAATGGAGCTAATGTTAGAATAGGAATGGATCCCTGGGTTGGTTGTAAGTGGAGACACATTCTACCACTCAGCTTGGTGGATAAACTTCACTCTGCAGGATTTTATTTTCTTAAAGACATTGGATGTCTTGGTGTGTCTTTGTTGTTTAATCAAGGATGGATTTCATCTGCTTTGATTGGTCTTGTTGAACAACAAGATATCACTTGCTGGAATGAATATTTGGCTTTATTGAAAACCAGTCATGTCAGATTGTCATGTGATGAGGATCTTCTGATTTGGAATCAGTTTAAATTTGGGAAGTATACACCAAAATCTGGTTATCTTCAGTTAGTGTTGGATAGACAGGTGGAGGAACTTTCCTGGTGGTGGAAGGTTCTTTGGAAGTTCAAATGTCCACTTAAGGCTAAAATCTTCTGTTGGTTTTTATTATCTGACAAAGCTTTAACTTGGGATGTTATATGCAAAAAAGGTAAGGAAGGGCCTGGAAGATGCTATTTATGCAAATTAGATTCAGAGTCTAATGTTCATTTAGGTGTGGAATGCTCTTTTACCAGAAAAGTTTGGAATGAATTAGAGGCCAAATTATAGTTAAACAATTTATGGAATGGAACTTCAGTAAGTATATGTCTGAGAAATTGGTGCATGAAAGGAGAAGTGAAACACATCAGGTCTCTACCAATTATTGTGTTATGGTTTATTTGGAAGGCAAGAAATCAAAGTTGTTTCGAGGATTATGTGTTATCTCCTTTCCAGGTTTCATCTCTTTGTCTGGGTTTGTTGAGCTCTTTTCCCCAAGACAAGATTGTCAGACTTAGACATGTTGTGGAAGAACTAATTGATAAATCATATCCTTGGGGATATTTTGATGGATTGGCTAGAGGGTATCCAAAAAAATTTGGTGCTGGGGGACTGCTCTTTATGTCAGATGAACACTTTTTTACTTTCAAAGCTGGATTGGGTCTTGGAACTAATAATTTTGCTGAGATTTTTGGATTAAAGCTTCTACTTACTTTGTCTTTGGAACATAATTATAAGAATCTACAGATTTTTGGTGATTCTCAACTTGTTATCAATTGGGCCACTGGTAAGTACCTCATTCAAAACATTCATCTTGCGCAGATTTTGCTTGAAGTTATCAAATTGGCTGATATGTTTGAGTCTGTGCATTTTATCCATCTTTATCGAGAAAGAAATACACTTGCAGATTTATTGGAAAAGTATGGATCTAACGTTATAACTGGATCTTGGCAGATTTCTGAGCATCGTGCAGTTGAATGTTTTGACTATGTCATGTTTTATTAAAATACTTTGTACAGGTTTTGTGAAGATTGGAGTTCTTGCTGAAGATAAAGGATGAAGATCTTTTGATCCTTGTTTTGATTGTTTGAAAGCTTATTGAACTATTTATGTGCAGTGATAACTAGTTTTTTTAACTATGAATGGTTTTGATGTTTTAAGGGTAGGTCATGCCCAGTTCTGTAAATTGCTTTGATGCAATGGATGTGTGTGATTAGAGTGTTGTATAATGCCTCTTTTATGTGATGGATAGTTTATGCTTGATTTGTAATCAGTATAAGATATATTTGGCTTTTGGTCAGAAACTATTGACAATGGTGTAATACCCCCATGACTTTACTTTTATTTTTCATGTTTTGAAAAATTATTATTTTTATTATGTAATGAGTTATAAAACTCAAAGACTGAAATAACATTTGCACAAACAAATATTTTATTTATTTATTAATAAAGAAAATGACACTTGGAGAACTCAAGTACATGAGGGGACACCAACCATGGCACCAAAGAACATGTGTAAGCAAGCTAGACTAATTGATACCAATCAAATCCAATCCAAAACTCAACAACCAGACAAGATCCTAAATCATAGGGATTTAGAGATCTGATTGGAGATTTGATTGGGATGGCATAAGACCTGGGCAAAAGCTATATATACGAGTGCACTGGAATAGCACGGGACGCCGTGTTGTGCATGGAGAAACTTTGTTGTGAATGCATGTGTTGAGTGTTTCTCCCGTTTCATAAGTCCATCGCTTAGCTTGTTACGGACTCTGAGAGAGAGTGCCGCGTGGAAGCTTTCTTGTTGTAGCTTGTTACGAACTCTGAGGATTGAGTTCCGCGAGGAAGTTACTTGCTGTTCTGGTGCATGGTTGGTGATCCAGCTCGGGGGTGGAGCGGAGCAAACTATTGAGTTGCTGCCTCCTATGGTTGGGAGGAGTTGATTCTCCAAGTGTGTTTCCCCCTGGATTCAAGTAAGTAGATCTGATTTAGTTTCTCATATATTTCGGCTTGACTTATGGTTATTTGCATGATCAATAAAATATCTTGAGAGTCAAAACAAACACCTTGTTTCTGTTTCTTTGATTAATTAGAAATTTTTTATGTATTGTTTATGGGGATGTTACATATGGTATCAGAGCCCACATTTGAACACTAGACCTCAAGGGCTCTTCACAGGTGTTCCGAATCTATGATATTTGTTTATGAGTCTTTTGTTTGTCACAATAAAGAATTACTGAACTAGACAAACTTTGCACATGATTCATTGTCTGTCATTTACACTTGTTTGACTGCGTTTTAACTCTGTGTGGCTGCGATTCACATCTGTATCTCTGCATACCTATTTAAATTCGTCATACACTAGTTTGATTGTGATTTACAAATATGTTGACTCTGGTATGCATTGTCATTTACCTCTACGTTATTGCATGGTTTTGCTTACAGCGTACAGATCTGCGTTTGTTGATTTTTTTTTTAAACACATTGACTCTGGTATGCGTTGAAATTTACCTCTGCGATCTTAGATCTGTGTTTGTTGATCTCTTTTTATCCTTGCAAATACATTGTCAGAGATTTCAGTATAGATCTGGAATTCTGCTAGCGTTTTGGTTGGGATATCAAACTAAATCCCCTTTCAGCGATTTGGGCGTAATACAGATCCAATTCTTGATGGCAAGAAGATCTGATTCTTGTTTTTGAATGCGATTTTGGGTGTTTCATACACCTTCATGATCTCCATACCTGGGGTTGAAATTCTTCTTTTATAAACCAATCTGGAGTATTGGACTATTGCCTTCACTCCATGAACTTCGTTTTTATAAAGATCTGCCTTTTGCATAACCTGCGATTTCATTTTTCTTTTTCTTTTTTGGGTTTGATTTATGAGAAAATATATGGATCGTGACCTCTGCAAACGACTTCCAAGATCTGAACTG
>LPNX011105483.1:91420-164674 GCA_001517045.1 Pseudotsuga menziesii
ATTGAGTTCCGCGAGGAAGTTACTTGTTGTTCTGGTGCATGGTTGGTGATCCAGCTCGGGGGTGGAGCGGAGCAAACTATTGAGTTGCTGCCTCCTATGGTTGGGAGGAGTTGATTCTCCAAGTGTGTTTTCCCCTGGATTCAAGTAAGTAGATCTGATTTAGTTTCTCATATATTTCGGCTTGACTTATGGTTATTTGCATGATCAATAAAATATCTTGAGAGTCAAAACAAACACCTTGTTTCTGTTTCTTTGATTAATTAGAAATTTTTTATGTATTGTTTATGGGGATGTTACATATGGACAATGCTAGTTATTGGTCTATCTGTGGATTGTATTTTGTTTTTTCAAATAATATACGGTTTTTTCCCGTGGAAAAAAAAATAGCAGATTTTTTTTAAGAATAATATTTAATTATCAACATAAGCATGTGATTGATGGAAAGAGACTTGATGTTTGGACAAACATTGCAATTTCCATTCCCACTGATCCAACCATAGTGATAATTACTATAGTACCTAAGCTAATATTTCAAACAATTAATGATTCTTTCTCTCTCTCTATATATATTTTTATTATAATTTATAGTCATAGCACGTGTGCCCAACCATGTAAAATTTAAATTACGATTTGATGTAAGTCAAGTCAAGAGGGCACTAAATTAAGCACAACAATAATAGATGGAGAAATTAAACATGAATGCCACTTAGCATTAGCTTTTAATGCGACTATCCTTGACTAACAACCATGGAGGTGGGTTCTTTAATACAAACAAGAAATGTTGGCTGTGATGGGCAGACCCGGGTTTACTATAATCAACTAACAAAACCCCTAGCTCACTGGCCCTTTCAGCGACAGACCACAAAGCAGCCTGAAGTCTCACCCGAAGTGATTCTAATGGGTTGGCCAAGGACTCAAGTGTCTTGGACTAGGTTCTGTTGCAATCCTACTTGCGACTCGCAGCTCTTCTAGCTGCGAGGTCTCTTTCTCTGCGCGTCGCGCGATCTTCTGCTCACGTCATGCGATCTCCTCGTCTCGTAGCTCTTCTAGCTGCGGGATATTCCTTTATACCGTCGTGCGGTCCCTTTCTACGTCGCACACTTTCCCTGACTCGCGATATCTCCGGCCTTATCGCATCGCCGCGCACCGTGCGACACGCAGCTCCTGCCCAACGCTAAGTCCTCAACTTGCGGTATCGTGCATCGCAGCTCCTCTACCGGTGCGGTATCACCTCTCTGTGATATCCTACCTTCGCGGTTTAGTGCACTTAGCGTTGCTCGTGTCGACGTGCAAGACTTAACATACAAGGCTGTTCAATACTACAACTAGTGACTGTTTCACGCAAAGCATAAATGAACCACATACAACATGCCAAAGACTTCGACTTATATTTATCCTTCTATGTTACTGTGAACTGATTAACACCTTCATTCATTAAACTGTAAACAAATTCCATGAAATGACTGAGAAATGCATAAGTAAACATAACACATAAACCAATCACATAACACTTGATTTTAACGTGGTTCACCTCCAGGATGGAAGTTACGTCCACAGAACTGTGTTTTATTATAGCTCAGGGGAAGGTAAAACACAGTTCTGCTGCACCGCATATGCAGCTCAAGATATTCTCTCTTAGATCTCTTTTCTTCTCTATATTGCTCTCCTACAATATACTCTTCCCTCTCTGCCGATCCCTGCGGATCGTTACATGCATACTCTATAAGCCAGCTACTGGTTACAATAAGATTGCTACCGCTAATAACAGAACCAGAACTCAACTCTATTACAATACGAGATAACTGTGAACTAACAGACTCAATGGCTATATATATGTTATCCGACTAGCTGGATGGCCTAAAATGCCCAAAATGCCAACCTTTTACAATACAAAATATATCCTTTTATAGGCAGCCCGAGGGTCTTGCCATTACAACACTGTGGGCCTGTCCCAACAGTAACCCAAACCCTAACTAGTGACAGTCGGCCATATATGTACTTGAGGTAGCCGCTTTCCGTCACACCACAACTCTCTGTAGTCTTCCATGCTTCCTGGCACTGATCATGGGTACTGTGCACCGCTTCGCTTTCTGTCCTTCGTCTTCAATACTTTAGCCTCGTTGCTCCTTCTCCTTTATGAGGGTCGCTGAGCCCTCCTGTCTTCCACCGCTGCCTTCAATGCAGTGGGTGAGCTCTCTCTTCTCGGCCGCTCAAGTACCGTTGCCTTTCTTGACTTATCTATATTAAAAGTCATGGTTTCCGGCTCTGCTCTGCAGCTAGAAACGTGCTACGGCGTCGTAGCTCTGTCTTATCTTCTCTCCGCCAAAACTTATCTTTCCGCTAAACTAGCAACTTCTTCTGTAGCTGCGGGACCCTGCTCCAACAAGAAAACGTGGAGGATAGCTATGGCCAGGGGTCTTATTGCATGCCGAAGGATGGTGTTTTAGGTGCATGCAATTCTCCATTGAGGGGGGCAGTGAGATGGTTTTCCTTTAGCAAGGGCTTTAATGTTGGCACACACCTATAACGGAGAGAACATAATCGAGTTGGCATAAGTTCTTCTGGTTACTACTATCAACAATAGTAACAACATTTAATGGAGCCATGTTCTTGATTACAAGCCCAACAACGGTGACAATGGGGACAATGTCTTGGTTCTATCACTCTGTGTGATGGGAAAAACTCATCATGCACTATGAAAGATCGCCAGACAAACGAGACAAAGTGTTGGATTTGGCTGGAGCATATGTATTCAAAATTCCTTCAACGATTGAACCAACTCAAAGATTAAACATCGATAATGTATCCAGTCATCTATGTTTTATAAAGGATCTAGAATTGTTTTAAATAGGCATGCGTTTGATTTGTCCACACCTGTATTTTGGTTAAGTTGGAAATCTAAATAGATACGGATTATGATTTTTGTTTTGAATGATTTTGTGTAACATGGCCTGCGATTTTCCATTCAGATTTATAGATCGGTATCGTATATGTATTTTGAATGATTTCATGTCAACATTACCTGTAATTTCCAATTCATATTTATAGAGTAGTCTATAGTCTATGATTTGAATGGCAAGCATTCGAATTTGGATTTTGTAAATTAATAACAGATCTTGATATGTCTGTATATGGCATGCGATTTCTAATATAAAGTTTAAGTTTGCATTGTCAACTTAGTAAGCTAATTAATTGACGAGGAAACATTTATGAAATAGGATACCTTTTAAAAGATGTGTTTTTTTTACCGTTTGATGAAATTTAGTTATGATACATCATAAATACGATATAAGGATATAAGGTTACTTCTTACAAATCGCAATAGTTTAAAATCTTTAATGAATTAACTTTGTTACATGGAGTTATCTTGTTTTATGTTCTTGAATTTGTATGAGGTTACATAGTTCTAATATTTATATTGAGGTTGCATGACTTTTTAAGAGTTAACTTTGTCACATGGAGTTATCTTGTTTTATGCTCTTGAATTTGCATGAGGTTATATAGTTCTAATATTCATGTTGAGGTTGCATGACTTCAAGTGGTGGTTGCCGAAGCTGTGTCCCCAGGACGTAGAAGGCATGGACGGCAAGAAAAAGAAAGGGTTAATGTGTTTGTGTTATCTCATTCAAGGATAAGTCTTGCGACTAATGTAAAGGTTGTATCTATTCTAAATAAGATACACGCATGTAGATTGTATTAGAGTGAATTGTAGTTTGATGATTCTTAATTGCAAACAAGATGTGATTCTATATTTGAGTTATAGGTTCTTATCATTATTCTTGTACTAGTATGGTCATTGGTACAACCCTCTTGTCAACTACTCCGTGGAACTCAATTTAATTAAATTACAGTTTGTTTATATGAATAGATGAAGATGATAGTAGTGTTTATAATTATGTGATTATACACTCTCAAGAGACAAACATAGTTAACATGTTGGATATAGTAAAAGAGAAAACAAAATTTACCCCATTTTCCCATAATCTACATGGAGGAATTTCGGGTTCGTTACATCTTCTATGTGGGGTATGGTGCCCATATTCCCCTCGGTGTTCAAAGGGTTGTGGATGACTGGGAAGTGGAGGCAGTGGTGCACCATCGTACAACGCAACCCCTTTCTCAAAGGATTTCCCACTACTAGCGCATGAAAAACATCCTCACCCAACTTATCTGGGAACGATACAGAGCTCCTTCCCCTTCTTCGTCAAGCAATTCGGGAAGTTCCTCGACCCAACAGACTTCTTCTTCTTCACCAAACCTGGACCAATCAGACCTTCCCAGAGAGACTCCCCAACAACAAGGCACCAAGCCTACTCCTCATAAAAAACCTCTCTTTGAATTTGATAACTATTCCTATTAGCTATCAACACAATGTCTTCTCAATGAAAGAATGCCAAATGAAAAATACAAAGTATATCATGAACATGTTCATCATAATCTTTACAAACCCATTATCAGATCTTGGGAAGAATTAGGAACAACAAACATTAGAACTAGACTTGGATATAATAAGAAAATGTTCTTTCATATTCTAGATTATTGTTTCCATACTGCTAGATCTATTCAAGAAAGTTCAACCTCACATGTTCTAGTTCAACATTTGTATCAACATTGCCATTGAATTGGACACATGGAGGGTTAGTGGTTTGATATTCATCCTTGTCAACATTGTGGGAATCATAATAATTCTTCGAGAATTCTTCAGATAAATGTTCAAAACTGAAAAAACATGCAAGACTAAAATTTCCTTTGTAAATCAATTCTTTGCAATGGTCATCAACAACCAAGAAGATTATCATTCATATTGAATCATTCATTCTCGAGTTTTAACACATCTTGCAATAGAAAGTGTTCATGCTTCTTTCCATGTACCTGACAAATGGGAACATCACAATCAAGCTTCAAGTTTCGAAGCCCTATCAATTAGACAGAAAATAAGCAAGCTTGATAGCTAGCACTAGAGCTAGTAGCTAGAAGCTCAAGCCAAAATCAAAGCAAGAGTCAGAGATGTATCCAAGACAAATATAGAGCCATGATCCAGATCATGCACTAGTTTTTATTCATCCTAATACCACCACTTAGCAGAAGACATCAACTTTTTCTAGCTTTTGGTTTCTGGTCATCCAAAACCATCAGATTTGTAGTCATCCTAAAACTACCATTTAGTAGAAGACATGAGATTTTGCTAAGAATTGGTTTGTGGTCATCCTAAACCACAAACTACTTTTGGTTTGTGCTCATCCTAAACCACCATTTGGTAGAATACACCAACTTATGCTCACCATTGGCTTGTGGTCATTTGTAACAACCCCATAAACAATACATCAGAAAATTTTTAATTAATAAAAAATTATCAAACAAGGGGTTTGTTTTCGCTGTCAAGATATTTTATTGATCATGCAAAAGAAATTTTAGAAAGAGTATGATCTAATGTCAGGTATAAACCATGCAATGGACTGAAACAGTAAGCAAATGAAGGATGTCGAAACCCCGATAACATGCAGTACAAAGCAGACCTTGGTTTAAATCTGCCGATAGAGACGGATCTAGGCCTTTATATTAAAATACAAATCCATAAGACAATTTAAATGAAATACTCTGCGACTCGAAATTAAGAACCAATTCATTCACATAAACTCTATGTAACAATTTAAACCAATATTTCTATGATTCATTCCAAAAAGTTTCGTTAGATTTAAATAAAACGGGTAGCTACTAGATACTTGATTTCGACGAAGTACACATAGATCATAGTTTCATAAAGTACAATTTAAAGATCTAGCAATAGCCCATTTACGGTTCATTTCATTGGTAAGCAAACAACCATAAGTCAAGCTGAAGTATATGGGAAAATAAATTAGATCTACTTACTTGAATCCAAGGAAAAACACACACTTGGAGAATCAACTCCTCCCAACCATAGGAGGCGGCAACTAAACAGTTTGCTCTGCTCCACCCCCGAGCTGGATCACCAACCATGCACCAAAACATCAAGTAACTTCCTCGCGGCACTCAATCCTCAAGTCCGTAACAAGTTTTCACGATGGACTTCTAAAATAGAAAAACGCTCAACACATGCACTCAGCAATTGTTTTCCCCATACACAACATGACGTCCCGTGCTATTCCAGTGCACTCATATAAATAGCTTTTTCCCAGGTCTTATGCCATCCCAATCAAATATCCAATCAGATCCCTAAATCCCTATGATTTAGGATCTTGTCTGGTTGTTGAGTTTTGGATTGGATTTGATTGCTATCAATCACTCTAGCTTGCTTACACATGTTCTTTGGTGCCATGGTTGGTGTCCCCTCATGTAGTTGAGTTCTCCAAGTGTTATTTTATTTATTAATAAATAAATAAAAATATTTGTTGTGCAAATGTCATTCGAGTTTTTAAGTTTCATAACTCATTACATAATAATAAAAAATAATAATTTTCAAACCATGAAAATAAAAGCAGTGTCATGGGGGTATTACATTTCTCCCCCCTTATTCTTAACACCATCCTCGGTGTTCTTTTTATTCTAAGCTCCCTTGCTCATTCTGGAACATGGAGGGATATGCTTCCCACATTTTATCCTCCATTTCCCAATTTTCCTTCTCAGGGCTGAAGTGCTTCCATTGCACTTTTATTTGAACGATGGCTCGATTCTAGAGCATACGTTCCCTCCTGTCTAGAATGCGAAAAGGTTTGGTCTGGAACTTGCCCATGGGTTCTACCTGAATCACATTTCAGTCAATTATGAGTAGCATCATGTATATAGAGAGAGAGAGAGCAATGAAACATGAAATACATCATGTACTTTTATATTAGGTGGAAGTGCAAGCTAATAAGTTTCCGGTCCTATCTTAGATAACACTTCAAAACGTCCACAATACCTTGGTGCCAGCTTGGAACATCTTCCCAAACTCAAAGAACTCTTCTTTTACTTTACCTTTAGATATACGTGATCACCAACGTTGAACTCTCTTGGAGTTCATTTTAAATCCGCATAACTTTTTTTTGTCGATCCTGGGCAACTTTTAACGTTGGTTGCACTTCCTTGACAATCTTTATAGCGTAGTGCAATCAAGCAATGCTTCAATGCATACATGTTTTCTTGTAACCGTACTTTTTCCTCTTCCACATACAAGAAGATAAACATGTCAATCATTATCTTAAGATTCTAAAAATTTTACATATCACCCCAAGAAGATATTGACATCTTACTAATATCGGGAACATGCTTATTATGTCTTCTTCAAAACATTATAGGTTCCAACTACAACTTAGTTAAACAATGTCCGTTCCAATTACAGGTTATAAAACTTCACTAGTTATTACCACATTTAACCCTTATATATTGGGAGGTAAAAGAAAATATATCATATTGTCTATCTTTAGGCACAACTGCACTCTTCAAGCATTTATTTAAGCATTTCTATTTATGTACACACAAAATAAACACAAAATTTTGCATTCAAAAAGTTAATGCTTCACATAGTATAGAACATACCTGTGTGTATGTGAGTTCATTAGGTCGAACTGCTATTAACCTCATACCTAGATGGGTGGAACATTGCAGCGACATAGCTAGTTGTGGGTATTTTTATTAATTGCATATTTACACGATGTCTCAATTTTTACTATGCCTGGCTAGCACGATAACCATCGGCATCGATTTTAATTTTAGATACATAAAAAGTTGAATCCATGGTGGGGCCTTTGCCTTGAGCTCCTCACTATGATTAAATAACAATATTTAATAATAATAATCTATTTTTAAGGTCACCGCCAAGCGAGACACCAAATTGGTGTATGAGACCCCCTTGTTTGCGGGACAAGGGACCCCCCTCTGTGCAGCGATTTAACTACTAAAGTCTACAGAGGTGTACATACACTACCCCCCTCTGGATTTGAACCCGTGACCTCCTAAGAGGAAACACATGCTCTTAACCTTTAGGCCCACTCTTATGTACAATTTTAATGCAATAGGGGTCAAAATCCGGATATTACATTCCAAATCTGAAGTCTGTAATAAATACTTGTAAAGTAAATCATTATAGATACAAACATGAGTCTCTGTGTGTTAAATCCAATAAAATTTGAAATTTTATTATTTTATATTAGCACATACATAATAAACTTGGAGTTTCTTTCTATTGGATTAGGGCTGATGTTCTTCACACTTGGAAAAATTCATGCCTAGCGCAAGTGTCAATGTTTTGCAGAGTATGTAGTACGAACACATTTAAATGTTTTGCAGAGTATGTAGTATAAACGCATTTAAATGTTTTGCAGAGTATGTAGTAGCAACGCATTTACATAGTAAATGAATTGAAGCCAACAATACATGTTAAATTGCCTTAAGTTTTCTAGTACTAAAAAAGAACTTTATGAAGAAGAGTATGATCGATTGTGAAAATGAACTTTGGTACCTGCCAAAGGCATTTGGCATTTCTAATTCTAACCATCTAGATTCTAGATGGTCTTCATGATACAACTAAAAGACATTTTCTAAAACCTCACAATCATCATAATACAACTTTAAACGACATTTTTGAAAATTTCACAAGCATCATAAAAGTTGTCTTTAATAGTCTTCAAAATACAGTTAAATGCATTTTTAAAAACATTTTCAAAAACTTCACAAGCATCATAAAAGTTGTCCAAAAATAAAAGCATCTGCAAGGTTGTACACTCATCTACAAGCTTGTTCAAGCAGCATCAAAACCTATCCAACAAAAATACATAGGTCTGAACTTACATCATGGAAATAAATCATATTTTAAGGTAACCAGATAACCCATCCCCAAAATCAACCGAAAGACCTGACATATTATGAGATTGGGCATACTTTGATACCGGTAGTGACCAATCTATTTATTTGCTATATTCTCTGTACATATGAGGGAAATAAATGGAATGAAATATTTTTAGAGATAACATGATTTCTACAGAGAATTATGCATTCCAGTTGCTCTATTGTGAATCTCTTTAAAATTTTACATACACAATTTTGAAGGTTTTATAAGATATATTTTAGTCAGTTTTAACATGCTGAGTCCACACTGATCCTATGATATTAGGAATGAAATTTTGATCAAGAGAAAGGCATTTACGCATCAAATTTCAAACTATACAATCTTATATCTAACCCTATTGTATTATCAAATTTTATACTCTAAGACCCCAAGACTAATTCTATTCTTTTTCACATGAAAACCAGATGACATCATAAAATATAATTAATTGAATTGATTAAGATATCTCCTCTTTCCTTATTACCATTGAGTGGCTGGAGAGAGTTTTCACTTTCTCCGACATGCAGACAAGAGCATACTAAATACAATTACACTAAAAAAATGCAAATTTAATGAGACAAAAGAATTATAAGAGAGTGTTGCTTAAACACTCTTGGCAATAAGTCTCGCAAGGTTTAATTGGGGTAGAGAGACGTAACAACAGGATCGCTGGCACAAAACAAAGAACAAAATGTTTACTACTAAAAGCAGATGCAACGATAAACTGGATATTTACAAATGAGATAAACTATTTCTTTTTATCAAACCAGGTTCATTATTTGGCTAGGAGAAAGCAAACCAATGAGCGAGAGAAGTAGTGATTATCACAGCTGCTTTGATTATTTAACATATTTACAATATCCATTGACCTTTATTTACATGCTTTGATCATGAACATACAACAATGTTGTTTTTTTTATATAATCCGATGTCTATTCAAAAGAAGGAAAACGTAGTTATGTTGTGAAAATAATATTGAGTGGTTCTTTAAAAAGTATCTTGACTTAGCATTCTTAGTTCCCCAATCTCAACTTATTCTACTGGAAAACAATGGATTTTGTATCAAAGAAACAATTCGATGGTTGGAAAGAAAACAAGTTTATCGCTTTTGTTTCATTATTTTACAAATAGGGAAGCACTGCAAGCACATGTGGTGTGCTTTCTTGGTCCTGCTTACGAGTAGCTATATTACAATTTTTGTAAGTTAAATGAGCCCTTGATAAATAGAAACAGGGAAATTCTGAATCTCTCCAACATTTGAGAATCAACAACAGAAGGATGCATGAGAATTGAGCTAGAAAAATCACTACCAGTAAATATACATAGTATGGGTTATATTATGGACATGTTACTTGAATATTGAATATCTCACAATGTAACATACGTAACTACTAATTCTCATTAATTCAGAAAATACATCTAAAAACAATTATTTTTTTTATTTTCCTCTTATTTTACACATACATAAAAGAAAACTCTATATCTCAAATCCTATCAATGTATATGTAACAATATAAACCAAATATTAACGTATCCAAACTTTTAAAAAAACTTATTCCTAAATTTAAAAGAGATTAGCATTAAAACCTTGTGTCACCATTTTTCCATGACATGTCACAACATATTTAATTCACTATACCCATAGCATAATGGACTTGCACTTCCCATAATGCACTTGCATCATACATTTCTAAATTACATTCATTATTTAATATATATATTTCTAAAAGGTACTACAATAAATAAATAAATAAAATTTGTTTAATGATGACGCATTGTTACATAAATATTTACATTTCCTTTGTCTCACTTATTCCCATGGGTTATCCATCCATAAATACTTAATGAAATGGAAAACAAAAATATACCACAAGCGAGCAAATCATTAAACAAACTTCTTTATGTTAAAAACATTTCCCTATTATATCATTTAATAATCTAGGTTTATAAATATATATAAGTAATGATTTGGTTTAGACTTTAACTAAAGCATGACTGGACATGAAGGTGATAATGCACATGTCACAAATGGAGCCAAAATATGTAAATATGTTAACGTCCTTCCGTCGCACTTGGCACTTGACTAATAACTATATGCTTCCAAAATGTATTTAAGTAGAGTCAATAAAAAAATGGAGAATCATGATCTCTTCCGAAATTGGAGAGGAGTAAGCTACCGATGCGACGATTTTTCCCGGCGGCAATCGTCGCGTCGACACTCCGACCACCACCGGTGACCCCTCCTCTCCGTTGTCGGCAGTCCGTTCCACCCCGTCGTCATCCGTTCCACCCCGTCGCCGTTATGAGTGGATTACCTTCCATCGTTAACATTGATCCAGCCGCGGTTACTCCCCACCTCTGCCTTCTCGACGTACTCCCATGCATTGATGGGTGGCACCAACCACACTCCCTGCACAATTCAAATGATCCCCCAACTTCTCCTATGCTCTGTTTCTACTCCGAGATTCTATTTGCATTCACCAGTCACCACAACATATCTCCACTGGTTCCTTCCGCGCAACTTCTCTGTGTGCTCTGTTTCTTCTAGAGCTACTATTTGCATTCACCAGTCACCAAAAAGTCTGCAAACTCAGCCATAGAAATCAACAGGTTACAATATTAAAAATTGCAATTTCAATAATATTATGGAGGCTTTGAATCAATTCAGATTATTGAAATTACAGTTTGGATGAGCCTTCTCAGTACACAACCTGCAAAATGGATTCATTAATGTTCTGAACAGGAGGCCAGTGCACCGCTTTAACTTTTTCGTGCCTTCCAGGAAGAATTGCACACGCAAAACAAACTAACTCCAACAAAAAAACTAACTGCAAAACAAATACATTCGAAGTAATTTTTTATTTTTAAAAAGAAATTCAGTATTACCTGAAGTCCAACACAAATAGCTTTTAGCTACAATGAGATTCCCATCTCGTAAGAGCATTCTGAATTGGAATTCATCAGTCTTGTCCCTTTTGTGGACTTTTGTATGACATCCTTCAAAACAGAACATGTACAATCTCATCCGAAGAAGTTTCCTGGCTTTGCATTGTCCAATGAAGCATCTTTAAAACTATCTCAGAGTTTTTAATGCAAGTGGCACCATTGATTGAGCAAAACATATAAGTGCCAAAAGGCATGTAAGGGCTTCTCTTGACAACCTCATCTCACTCCATTAGAGAATCAAGGACATTATTAAGAAGAGTCCTACAAGCATTTTGAACAAAAGCATCAGGTACATGTATTCCCTGCCAATATGGAAAAATAGCAATCAAGGGATTAGCAATTGACTCCAAGGGTGCAAGAAGCATCCGTGGAACAATATCATGTTTGGAAACCACGTGACAAAAGTTGCCTCCCCAGTTCTCACAACCAACCGCTTCAACAAGTCTTTTATCTCCCACTAAAGGGAAACCAAATGTGACACAAAATGGAGAGCTATGCTTTAATGTGATACACAAAGGAGAAATTTGCTTTAGTCTCTTTTCCAGTACCCATAGTGCGACCAAGGTTGCAACTGCCCCTGCCAAGGAATGACCCACAAATATAATTGGTTTGAGTTTCTTTTGTTTCGAATTGATATGTATCTGCAACTGATTGGTCATGGAATACATTTCAAAAGAAAGTTAATTTTTCCTTTGAATACTAAACCCTTTTTTATGATTTAACTAAGATTACATTGTCTTACTGTTGCAATAGATAAATCAAATTACCTTTGTTTTGAAATTTGTATTCTCCATAATATGCAGGAATATCTTAAGGGCTCCCTGATGGACAATGGCTAGTTGACCAACCCAACCCAACCCTCATAGCTAGAGAGGAGATAAGATCGGACTTGGTAAAGTACTTCACCGACGAATAATTA
Source organism: Pseudotsuga menziesii (assembly GCA_001517045.1). NCBI lineage: Eukaryota > Viridiplantae > Streptophyta > Pinopsida > Pinales > Pinaceae > Pseudotsuga > Pseudotsuga menziesii. Next base: position 104,071 of record LPNX011105483.1, read on the forward strand.
GAATGGACTTGTTTTTCAAGTCTAACCACACAATATTGAAAGTGGCAATGACATCCAAATAACAAGTTCTGTTATGCCTAAGGAAAGATCAGTGGTAATATCTCAGTATAAATATATGTTTTATGTTGGTTCTATGAAAATAGTTGGAAAGCAGGTCAGTATTAATGCAACAATTGACCTGCTACTAGCAATAAAGTGCAATAGTTGTTCTGCTACTAGCTAAGCTATTCAACAACTTGCTTTAACTGTAGGCATTTATGTTGGGTATTTAGATCTATAAAACTTAATCCTTGTCATCTTTCCTTCCAAGTTCCCATAGTATCGCTGCAATTGTAATATGTAACCCCCCCTGCAGTAATTAATGGAGTGCTTACTAAAGCACCAAGACCCAAGTCCTCAATAGTGGCAAGCTGCAAGCTCCAGTAGGGCACAAAAATATTTTATTTAATATTGGCAGGAAGATAGCGTTTTGTCTGTGAAGATTAAACTTATGGGTTTGAGCCAATGGCACTTGGAGGTCATGACTCGTGCACATATTAGGACCCAAGCCCGAGCCATGTTTTCCTCTAGGATTTCCATTTAAATTTGTTGGTCGGGATGTGGTCCATAGACCTGCAGAAGCTTACCACTGCTGATCTAGGTTCAATTCATAGTGCATTATGTATGGCTCTACCTAAGAATCCCAAGAGTAACATGTCCCAGGAGACTGATCCCATTCCAGCTAAAAATGGGGAGTTTCTATTAGGAAAAAACAGTGTTAAGTTCAAATAATGGAAAGTAGAATGTCTATCGAAGAATAAGTTCCATTATGGCCAAGGACAGACAAGTCATTATGTCTGTTTTGGGGATCCTTACATAGTTTTGTTGCTTGTAATTAAAAATATTGTGACAGCCCTAGAATGTGATCTAGTACACTCTCACTTTATCATCTCATGGACTTTGGACAAATGAACCTCCACGATCATGGACCAATTAGGTGATCATGGACCAATTAGGTGAAAAGACACAAATCAAGCTTTCTTATATTTAGATAGCTAGGTTGTTGAATCATCTGTGGATAATATAAAGGTGTTCAATGGATTATTAGAGGTTAAAAGCAATTGAAAACACACATGATTAGTACATTAAACCAAGTTGGTATTAGGTGATCCCCTAATGTATAATATTATAACACCCTTCACCTAATACTTTCCCATTGTGAGCTTGCCCCAAGTCAAGAAGTGGATTGCATCTGCCTATCTATGCCGATATATAGTAATATGACAGGTATTTCAATAGAATTTCTCCCTAAACAATTCCCATGCAACTACATATGCAAAAGCCCTTATATGTATTTCCACTTTATCTCATCGTAGTGTGGCACTTTATCCTGGTGATTAATAGTGATATTTGAACCCAAAACACTTATGGGCATTAATTAACCAGGCTTCTATTAATTATATCTTAATACAACCACTAAGCTCTGTGAACTTTCCCTTATACAAATCCTTGAGGAGAATGTTTGATTTGGATCTAGTAATATCATTTCCTTCATTCTTTATGACGCATGCACCCCTAAAAGGGTTAGGTTGTGTTGAAACACCACTTACCCCATGTGGGATTTGTTATGCTTCTTGCTTCTTAGGGCATATGTTAAGTTCACTGTAAAGAATGGTTCATGGAGCCTTCCATGTCGTATAAATTGCAAGCATGTATTTAAATATAACTAGTTTTTTGTTTTATTTTCAGTAATGTGTTTGTACATTGTTTGTAGGAATTTATTCAAAATGGGCAAGCAAGACAAATGGAAGGCTATCATGCAACTTGAAATGCAAGACCCTAAACACATGCTCACCTTTTCCTCCAAAGATATTCTTTGGTATGAAATTGATCGATTAAATGGATTTTTGATCGTGTTGCGAAAATCTCGTCCCATAGAGTATCCGACTTCATTAGGCAGGAAGAAATGAACCCCGATGCTCCATGTAGTTTCATCCGATGAAAAAAGAAATAATGAAGGCAAAATGATACTGTTTCATTGAGTTATGAAGTGTAAGTATCTCAAGAATGTATTATTTATATGTAGTTAATGATATCCCATTTATAATTTGTTGTCTGTACTGACACTGGATTTTTTTTTATGTAGTTATGCATGTTGTTATCGTCCGAAGGACAAAAGAGAACAATCAGCTAAATGTAGGGCCTCGTTGCCAAGAAGAGGGGTTGCCAATGCCATTTTATAGTTAAGGCTATGGTTCAAAATCTTGAGGTTGCGATATTGACATATAATCTATATGAGCATGAAGACAAACAAGGATGGCCTTGTCATGGTTTGCATGACGCTTCAGGCGAGGCCAGGTCTCTGCATAAACCTACGCTCTCAAGGGACATAGTCTCGTATGTCGAAAGTTGCTTTTTTTGGACGTGCCAGTTGACTCAGTTTGCAAAATGCACATAAAGAAACATGTTAACTTGGATGCGACAACTCGGGATAGGGATTTCTTCTTGAGCAGAAAGGATGTTGCAAACATCTACTGTCGGTTGAGCAAAGGAAACTATCAACTCCACAAAAAGGATGAGATGAGTGTTAATATTTGGTACCAAAAACATAAAGAGGATTTTTTCTTATACCAAAATCCCAATGATGCAGACGTGCCTTTCATAATTGGAATCCAAACGAAATGGATGTTGGAGACAATGGTCAAGCTATGTCATAACAGCTTAATAGCCATGGACTCAACATTTAGTACTAATAAATATAGGGTATGTGTGTTGTCCGTGTTTTTTTAATATGATTATCCAATATTAATCCATTCAATTTATTTAATAAAAAACGTTTTTCACTTCCTATGTTGTTTGAGTATGGTAGTACCAGCTTTACACACTAGTTGCATTTGATGCAAAACAAAGTGGGGTTCCAGTTGCATGGGTTGTTTTATCATGGAATACAACTGAAGATATTGCACTTTGGTTGGAGCAGCTTATGAATATGTGTTACCAGCTCCGTCCTGATTGGAAACCCAATGCCTTCATGGTTGATGATGCGTTGGCTGAGATAGCTGCATTGAGGTATATTCATGATCATTACTATTCATTTTAACTTATCTTTTTTATGAAAAAATGTCACTTTAACCCATCGAACATTGCAGGAGGGTGACACAGTGCGAAGTTATATTGTGTGTTTTGCATGTACGAAGGGCATGGCTAAAAAATGTCAATAACTTGGCCACTAGTCCAGACATGGAAAGTGCAATGTTCAGTAAGTTAGGTTATATTATGAAGTATTGTTCCAACGATGATGTGACTGCTGCAATACAAGGATTTTTCAATGAATTTGTTGATGAGGGGAAATTCCTGTACTATCTCGACAAGAATTGGGTTTCCGGTGATAATTTTCGTAAGTGCAGATGACTCTTTCTTGTGTTTTTGCTTAAGTGTTTCATAATTACCATATATTTCCACTGACTTGTTTTTTAACTTTCAGGGATGTGGGTGAAAGGCTGTCATGATTTTCCGCATGCAAATCAAGAGACCAACAATGTTGTAGAGTCCTACCATTGTTACCTGAAGACCAACTTTCTCTCTGATCGACAGAAGAAATGTGCTCGTCGAATGGATTGGTTATTATATGTGCTATTGACAAATGTCGAACATGTGTATCGGTTCAAATAAATTCTGAAAGAAGAAGGATACTTGAACAACTACAGGAAAGAGAAGCGGCTCGAATCTTCAATGGAAAGAGCAAAAAGAATTCCAGATAGTGATTGTTGCCCTCTTGAGAGCATATCTTATGCCTATTGGGTGAGGAGTCAAACAAATCCTCATAAGAAATACCTTGTCACCTGGTATCATGCAAATTTTATAGCGTGTGATTGCCCATGGTCTATTCGCGGCAACATGTGCAAGCATGCTATAAAGATAGATTGGTTGTATTTCCCATTAGGAGATTCAAGCCCAGTACTAGATCATGACGCAACGCATGCTTCATTTGATACCCCTCACAAGATAGAGGCACCAAACTTACATGTAGATGGTGATATAACGTTTACAGCCACTGATACTATTCACCCAGATGTTGAGGGACTTCAATTAGCTAGGGATGAATTGTTTGGCTACCTAGACCTGCTTAGAAAAAATCCTCCTAGTACATTGAGAAAGACCGAGCAGTTGGTTGGTCTAGTTAAAAAATTGTTGGATGAGGCCAACACTCCTCATATTATGGACTTTGACTTCACCACTAGCTTGGGTGATTTTGAGTCATCTCTGAAGAGGAAGAAAAGCTTCCTTAGCCCAAAAAAGAAAGGCAAAAGAATCAAGAAAATTAGTAGCTTGGAAATTGATTTGAATATCCATGCATCTGAATATGATCCTTTCTAGTTTCAATATCTCAACAAGAGGGGCCGTCCTCGCTCCAACATTGCACCATCAATTGTCTCAAGTCAGTTGCATTTATTAAAAATATCTATGTGTTGTTGTTTTTGCTTTCTTCGTCATGTTGTTAATGTATCCATGCATACACATGTGTTGACATGCAGTGCCAATGCTTGCAGAGGGGCAGCAGTCTGTCGCGGTTGCTCCAAGGAAAAGACATAGACCAAGGCAACACCAACTGGGTCTAATTGCAAGCCCAGGTACACTTTAGGGGACTCCTTATGCAATGGATTTCAGGTGTTCAGGTGACTAGTGTTCTGCGTCATAATACTGCCCTGATGATATTACATCACATGCACAGGTGCTTCTCCCAAGGATCTTTCGTCTGGGCAGCATGACTGGTTGATTGGGATCACACCCATTGGCAGTTTTCGAGGTTTGGCGCATGCCCTACTTTAGCAGTTGTTGTTTTTTCTTTCTTTTACATTTTGTTGATGTATCCATGCATACACGTGTGTTGACATGCGGTACAGATGCTTGCAAAGGGGTAGCAGTCTGCCGTGGTTGCTCCAAGGTAGAGACATAGACCAAGGCAGCACTAGTCGGGTCTAACTGCAAGCCTAGGTACACTTCATGGGACTCCTTATGCAATGAATTTTAGGTGTTCAGGTGACTAGTGTTCTACGTCACAATACTGCCCTGACGATATTACATCACATGCACAGGTGCTTCTCCCAGGGATCTTCCATCTAGGCAGCACGACTGGTTGATTGGGAGCACACCCATTGGTAGTTTTCAAGGTTTGGCATGTGCCCTAATTTAGCAGTTGTTGTTTTTTCTTTATTCGCCATGTTGTTGATGTATCCATGCATACACATGTGTTGACATGCAGTACAGATGCTTGCAGAGGGGTAGCAATCTATCGCGGTTGCTCCAAGGCAGATACATAGACCAAGGCAGCACCAGCCGGGTCTAACTGCAAGCCCAGGTACACTTCACGGGACTCTTTATGCAATGGATTTCAGATGTTCAGGTGACTAGTGTTTTGCATCACAATACTACCCTAACGATATTACATCACATGCACAGGTGCTTCTCCCAGGGATCTTCTGTCCCGGGAGCACGACTGGTTGATTAGGAGCACACCCATTGGTAGTTTCCAAGGTTTGGTGCGTGCCTTACTTTAGCAGTTGTTGTTTTTTCTCTCTTTACCATGTTTTTGATGTATCCATGCATACATGTGTGTTGACATGTGGTATGGATGCTTGCAGAGGGGCAGCTGTCTGCCGCGGTCGCTCCAAGGCAGAGACATAGAGTAAGGAAGCACCAGCCAAGTCTAACTGCAAGCCTAGGTATGCTTCATGGGACTCCTTATGCAATGGATTTTAGGTTTTCAGGTGACTAGTGTTCTGTGTCACAATACTGCCCTGCCGATATTACATCACATGCACAGGTGCTTCTCCCAGGGATCTTCCGTCCAGGCAGCACGACTGGTTGATTGGGAGCACACCCATTGGCAGTTTCCAAGGTTTGGCGTGTGCCCTACTTTAGCAGTTGTTTTTTTTGCTTTCTTCTCCATGTTTTTGATGTATCCATGCATACACGTGTGTTGAAGTGTGGTACGGATGCTTGCAGAGGGGTAGCAGTCTGTCGCGGTTGCTCCAAGGCAGAGACATAGACCAAGGAAGCACCAACTGAGTCTAACTGCAAGCCCAAGTATGCTTCACGGGACTCCTTATGCAATAGATTTCAGGTGTTTAGGTGACTAGTGTTCTACGTCACAATACTGCCCTGAAGATATTAAATCACATGCACAGGTTCTTCTCCTAGGGATCTTTCGTCCGGGAAGCACGACTGGTTGATTGGGAGCACACCCATTCGCAGTTTCCAAGGTTTGGCATGTGCCCTACTTTAGTAGTTGTTGTTTTTGCTTTCTTCACCATGTTGTTGATGTATCCATGCATACATGTGTGTTGACGTGCGGTACGAATGCTTACAGAGGGGCAGCAGTCTGTCGTGGTTGCTCTAAGGGAGAGACATAAACCAAGGTAGCACCAGCTAGGTCTAACTGCAAGCCCAGGTACACTTCACAGGACTCCTTATGCAATGGATTTTAGGTGTTCATGTGACTAGTGTTCTGCATCACAATACTGCCCTGACGATATTACATCACATGCACAGGTGCTTCTCCCAGGGATCTTCCGTCTGGGTAGCATGACTGGTTAATTGGGAGCACACCCATTGGCAGTTTCCAAGGTTTGGCACGTGCCCTAATTTAGCAATTATTTTTTTTGCTTTCTTTTCCATGTTGTTGATGTATCCAAGCATACACATGTGTTGACATGCGGTACGGATGCTTGCAGAGCGACAACAGTCTACCGCAGTTGTTCCAAGACAGAGACATAGACCAAGGCAGGACCAACCGGGTCTAACTACAAACCCAGGTACGCTTCACGGGACTCCTTATGAAATGGATTTCAGGTGTTCAGGTGACTAGTGTTCTGTATCACAATATTTCCCTGACGATATTACATCACATGCACAGGTGCTTCTCCTAGGGATCTTCTGTCCGGGCAGTATGACTGGTTGATTGGGAGCACACCCATTGGCAGTTTCCAAGGTTTGGCGTGTGCCCTACTTTAGCAGTTGTTGTTTTTGCTTTCTTCGCCATGTTGTTGATGTATCCTTGCATACACATGTGTTGACGTGTGGTACGGATGCTTGTCGAGGGGCAGCAGTCTACCGCGGTTGCTCCAAGGTAGAGACACAGACCAAGGCACCACTAGCCGAGTCTAACTGCAAGCCCAGGTACGCTTCACGGGACTCCTTATGCAATGGATTTCAAGTGTTCAGGTGACTAGTGTTCTGCATCACAATACTGCTCTGACGATATTACATCACATGCACATGTGCTTATCCCAGGGATCTTCCGTCCGGGCAGCACGACTGGTTGATTGGGAGCACACCCATTGGCAGTTTCCAAGGTTTGGCACGTGCCCTACTTTAGCAGTTGTTGTTTTTGCTTTCTTCGTTATGTTGTTGATGTATCCATGCATACACATGTGTTGACGTGTGGTACGGATGCTTGTAGAGGGGCAGCAGTCTGTCGTGGTTGCTCCAGGGCAGAGACATAGACCAAGGTAGCACTAGCTAAGTCTAACTGCAAGCCCAGGTACACTTCATGGGACTCCTTATGCAATGGATTTTAGGTGTTCAGGTAACTAGTGTTATGCGTCACAATATTGCCCTGACGATATTACATCACATGCACAGGTGCTTCTCCCAGGGATCTTCCGTTTGGGCAGCACGACTGGTTGATTAGGAGCACACTCATTGGCAGTTTCCAAGGTTTGGCGCGTGCCCTACTTTAGCAATTGTTGTTTTTTATTTCTTCGCCATGTTGTTGATGTATCCATGCATGCACATTTGCATAGGGAAAACAGTCATGGATGTTGTTAACATATTGATGTTGTCATGTCTATCTATATGCCAGGTGACTCTAGCACAAGAGGAGAAGCATCATCTTCAGCTCCACAGAATCCCCTAAGGGAAGGCTTTAAATCGATGAGACATAGATCTTTCCACAGATAGTTCCATAATTTATGCTATGGCTGAAAGTGAATGGAGCATTCTCAGATGTGAAAATCTAGCATTTTGCTTCAAGCACCCCTGGATTATAGCCTTGAGGTAGTGCAATGATCACAAAATGGTTACTTCAAAATCAACCAAAAAGGATTTCCCACACACTACAAGATGATCTTGATGAATAAAAACAACACCTACAGCAACAAAAGCAAGTGATGGAGGGTTAGCTCAAAGATAAAAATGCAGATTCTTGGAAAACTTTTTGTATTGATAAATTGTCATTTGCATTATAGTATCCGGAGAAGTATTCTCTTTTCTGGACGTGGCATTTTTTTTCTGTATATGTCCGCAACATACTCTTAAGCATAAGGGCAATAATCTTACATCTCAAGAAAGTGGATAGTGTATTGTCTCTATAGTTATTCCTATTGACAATTTATAATTCTTTCCATCTAAAATTCCATAGTATATTGTACTGTAATTTGCGATGGGCTAATGCATTCCTTGAATGAAAATAGAGAAGTTGGGGACAATGCTTATTGTTGATATGTTATAAAGGAGAGTGCAAAATAAGAACAATAACATGTCAAATATTGATCAAACATTCAATCCATGCCTGGGACTTTCTAAAATATTCCACATATAGCATGCTGGCAGAGTTTAATTATGCATATTTTTATAGACAACCTGCTCACTAATATTTACATCCTTGATTATATTTTAGCTTTTTTTAACTGCTTATGTTTAAATTTTATCAAATACATACCTTTTAGGGTCTTAAGTTGCACTTTCTTGTTGTTGAACTTGTGTTAACTCCATTACATGGGAGATTGAAAGTTTCTATAGACATTAGGGTGACTTCATGGATGGCTAGTTTATACTTGCTACAACTAGCATTTGATGGTAGTTTATACTTGCTTCTAGATGGCTATGCTTATAGACTTACTTTTTTCTAAACCTAATATCGCTCTGGAATTTAGGTTTGTTGAATTCAAATTATATTTATGTTGAATTCATACATAGTTAAGGAGTTGAAATCACTGGAAAGAGCATGGATTCAGCTAGCAAACCCATTGCAACTAATACATCAGCTCTACATGCCAATATCATGAAGGACAATATTGATGTTGATATTGTTTCAGAGATAAAAAATATTGTTGATGAGAACTGAAATACCCAATATGAGCAATAAATGCAGCTCTAAAGTAGATACATTTAGTCTCACTAAAACAACTATTGATGACAATATAGCAGCCACCTCCAATCTTAAATATGCACATGAGGTTAAACTTTCATCTGTCAGTGGACCTACAAGTATCAATTATTCATTATTGGTAGAAGAAAGGGAAGTTCCTAAAGGAAGGATGGCTAGAGCATCTAAATCAGATAATCTGTCAAAGGATGGTGATCATATAGTAAAGGACATTGGAGTGGTAGTTGCAGTGGTAGTTTTGAAAATAGGGAATGTAAGCTGGAAAGTCAAATTTCATCTGTTGTTGACATGAACAGGCTTAACAATATGTCATGGACAGTGAATGGAGCTTAGTTGAATGAGTTAAAGTAATGCCACTATTACTTCTCACTATTTGATTACGCTGCTAGTGGACTTTCAAATTCAAATTAACAATACGCTGACAGGAAATGTTACAGTAATTCAATTTGATTCATCAATTTAAATCAATTACAATTTGATTCATCAATGTTACAGGAAATTATCCTCTAAGTAAAGATTTGATTCATCAATTTATGTTTCTAAACAAGCACTATTATCCTTCTCTAAAATAAAAATTTGTTGATTTTTTACATTTTGATTATTTTTATGATTCAAATATGGTTATGATTGTCACACAAAATTGTAATTTATATCCCCTGAAAAGGAATATTTCTAATGTATTAATTAATAATTACAGCATCAACTTAACCAAGTTTAAATTTCTCCCACCATATTTATGTGAAAGCATATATTTATATTGTTATAATATAGCCCAAACTTAACCAAAACATAACATCATGATCACATCTCAACAATCCATTGAAAGCAAAAGATGATTAAAAACATTTTTCCTAATAATATTGGTCAATGTTTTTTTATCACGGAAAAGATAAATAAAATTTTACAAAAAAAAGTTGTAGCTCATTATATTAATAAATGAACCACATTATTCATAGGCCAAAAAAGTTGTACATATATAGCATCAACATCAATGTCTGATAGAGATCATAAATCATCAGGTCTAGAAATAAACACATGTTTATGCTTATACACATACATATTTTCCTGCTATATGTATTAACAAGTACCAACAATATTGTGCACAACAAAAATGTAAACAGTAACCAAATTGTGCACTATAAAAAGTATCGGTAAGCATGTGAAGAGTATTCCATTTACTGACTTTCAGCAAAGAAAGGATCAACTAGGGTGTGGTCTTGGGTCTAGCTCATTGATATTGTCATTAACCCCTGCCCACAAATGCCAACTTCCTTCACCAACCTAAAGCCCCATCTTAGAAAACTGATCTATCAACATGTTCCTTTCCATGTATATATGTCAATACGATATTTTCTTAAATAAGCTTCATATTTTGATGAGTTCTCCATATAAAGGCTTCAGCATGATGTTCTTTGGAGGCTTTTCATTTTTAACCAATCCATAACTAGTATAGAATACCCATAAATTTGGAGCTTTTGAACCCTTTTTGAGACAACCAAGAGCATAACTTACTTCAAAGCCATCAATTCAACTCGATTGTTGGTACTTCTCCCAATTCCAGCTACAAACATGTACCAGTGAGTACCATATATAGCAAATTACCCCTAGCTCCTCCCTCCATGTATTAACTATTTAAGGGTGGGAAATAAAGACATGATTTTTATTTTCAGATTATTCATTACAGAGAGGACACCTACTAAACTTGGACCACAACCAAACTTTTTAATTAGATTAACCCGTACTAGGACCTTACCAAATAGTGTATGACACACAACAATTTGTGTTGGCAATATGGAAGATGGCTATATTGGCATTGATGTCAATATATGAGATGATGGAGATTTGGTGAACCAATGATTGTGGATAGAAACATTTTAGTGATGATCATTGATGGCAAAATAATATGAGAGGCATATCCTTGTTGACAGAACCATGGATGAGGCTAAAATCTCTGTCAGAGCAAGTGATGAAACTAGGAGACACTGTCTAAAAGAAGGGTGCTTGCAATAATAATGCAAAGACAGAAATTGATAGGTTTTCTTAAAGACTTTGCTATGAGGCTCAAGACATGCCACTTCTTCAAGAAGCTTTGAGTTTCTACAGGCTAGTGTGGACTAATTCTTAGAGTTGTGGTGAAACAATTACGTATTGCAACAAGACCAGAAGTTTGCACACAGGGGATTTATGTGCTTTGCAATGTTGCAGCAGGGAATGAGTTTCACAAAGATGAAGTCATGTGTTTTATTCAAGCAATCTTACCAGGAAGAGTGTATTCCTTTGATTAGGTTTTTGCAAGACATGAACAACTCTCAAGTTCATGTGGACTCACTCCACACCTCAAGCAATCAAGAAGCAACAAAGAGGAATGCATTAAATATAAAGAACACACTGTAAGATTGTCAAATATGAGGTTCAGTTGAAGTTTCCACTGTTGAACAACACGAGTCCAATGAGGACTCCAATTCATATATAGAAGAATGATTTTATTTTATTTTTTTATTACATGTATACATCTGCTGCTGCCTGCTAGGTCTCGCCGGTACCTGCCACAAATTGTGGATAGACAGCTTCGCATATGATGATACTTATGTTCCATTAAGTAAATCTTGGGTCACTTCAAAGGATTCAAACCCACAAAATCACTATCAGCAAAGACAAAAAGGGCTTGAAATCATAATTAATTACATTTATTATGTCTTGTGAAACCGTGAACAATACGGTAACCAACCCAGCTGTAAAAGAAGACATGTTACTGGTCTATATCACAGTGGATATGAGACGTGTAACAGTGAGGGAGTTTCAAAGAAATTCAACTGGCGTAATACTCTAAAGCGCAGAAGATACCTGAGCCGTCTGATCATAGGATCGACGGTTGTGATTTGTTTGCCCATTGGGATTTATCCCACATTGACTTGGAGGAATGGTTTATATAGGTTTATATATCCCATTCTTTCATACTCTATTCGACGCGTAGAGCAAAGGTATGGCGGGGGCTCTAGGTGTTTGGACTCCACGAGAAGATCACCAGCTCGGAGCCTGGGACGACCTGTCAGGCCCCCTACTTTTTGCCACGCATGGCAAATCTATTCGACGACGTGGATTTTGACATGGGAAAGGCACATTTTCGCAGAATTGAGCCTGTTAATAATCTGGGAAGACATGGAAAATTTGTTCGACGACATGGATTTTGACATGGGAAAGACACATTTTCACAGAATTGAGCCTATTAATAATCTAGGAAGACCATAGAGAATGAGAATGGTTGTGACTTCACATATTCTAGTAAGTCTTCTGGGTTCAGTGAACATGTCTAAGATCCAATTACCTCCAATCCTAGGCCTTCTAGCAGTATTGCTGACAGTGTGTTCCTCTAAAAGGCACAGTCCTCTAGTTTCTGGCATGTGATGGCTTCCTTCCTTCTCACCTTGGATGGCTGCATTTAATGCTTGCCTTTCAACTAGAAAAATTGGAATTTGCTGGTATTTTCTCATACTCATGCCTTCATAAAATTCCCTAATTTCAATGTAAAGTGGTTGGCATTCATTTGTATCCATAATTGTTGAATCCAAGCACTGAAGACAGAGTTTCCGACCATCATCCAACTTAATATATTGTACATTCCTTGCCTCCATACGTTCACAACTGCAACATCGAGGAGTGTTATCATGTTCATGCGAAGGACAGTACCTCTGTCCCCAAAATGGATGGGCTCTATACTCAATTAAGCTAGCTCTATTTGTTGGGATAAAATGGTTGCAGACATCACATTTTGGATGGTAGATTTCCTTGTAACAGGATTTGTGGTATGGATCGTTTCCTGACATGGAAAACTCATGCTCAGAAATAGGCTCGCCATAAGCATGACAACGAGAACACTGAGGATGAAAAACAGCTCCCATACAGTTCAAAACGCACCCATATCCTATCTCAGTATTGCACCCAGCACAAATATTGTATCCTATAGGATAATCATGTGGCGAAGGATAGATAGCACTTTGAGATGAATGCATAGGGGAGCCAATGTCCAAGCTTGCTTGTAGAGCTCTAGTAAGTTCTTCATCATCATCCACTTGAAAACTGCCCCCTATGTTATTCGCCTTTCTTTGTTCTTCTTCAAATAGAGAAAGTGGAATAACATGATCCAAATCCTCATTTCCACTATGTCCATGCCCATCCAAGGTGCCAGAAGGCATATCCCAATATCTATTTTCATTTGACAATACTACTTGATATTGCCCCTCTGATATCCTGTGATTGGAGCCTTTAAAAATTTTATTGGAGCCTTAGAAAATCAACCGACGTAATACTCTAAAGCGCAGAAGATACAGGAACCATCTAATCATAGGATCGACGGTTGTGATTTTTTTGCCCATTGGTATTTATCCCACATTGACTGGGAGGAATGGTTTATATGGGTTTATATGTCCCATTATTTCATACTCTATTCGACACGTAGAGCAAAGGTATGGTGGGGGCTCTGGGTGTTTGGACTCCACGAGAAGATCACTAGCTCGGAGCCCAGGATGACCTGTTAGGCCCCCTACCTTTTGGCACGCATGGAAAATATATTCGACGACGTGGATTTTGACATGGGAAAGACACATTTTCACAGAATTGAGCCTGTTAATAATCTGGGAAGACATGGCAAATTTGTTCGACAACATGGATTTTGACATGGGAAAGACACATTTTCGTAGAATTGAGCCTGTTAATAATCTGGGAAGACCATAGAGAATGAGAATGGCTGTGACTTCACATCTTCTAGTAAGTTTTCTGGGTTCAGTGAACATGTCTAAGATCTGATTACCTCCAATCCTAGGCCTTCTAGCAATATTGCTGACAGTGTGTTCCTCTGAAAGGCATAGTCCTCTAGTTTTTGGCATGTGATGGCTTCCTTCCTTCTCACCCTGCATGGCTGCATTCAATTCTTTCTTTTCAACCAGCAACATTGGAATTTTCTGGTGTTTTCTCATACTCATGCCTTCATAAATGTACCTAATTTCAATGTAAAGTGGTTGGCATTCGCTTGTATCCATAATTGTTGAATCCAAGCATTGAAGACAAAGTTTTCGACCTTCATCCAACTTAATATATTGTACATTCCTTGCCTCCATACGTTCACAACTACAGCATCGAGGAGTGTTATCATGTTCATGCGAAGGACAGTACCTCTGTCAGCAAAATGGATGGGCTCTATACTCAATTAAGCCAGCTCTATTTGTTGGGATAAAATGGTTGTAGACATCACATTTTGGATGGTAGATTTCCTTGTAATAGGATTTGTGGTGTGGATCATTTCCTGACATGGAAAACTCATGTTCAGAAATAGGGTCGCCACAAGCATGAAAACAAGAACACGGAGGATGCCAAACAGCTCCCATATAGCTCAAAAAGTGCCCATATCCTATCTTAGTATTGCACCCAACACAAATATTGTATCCTGTAGGATAACCATGTGGCGAAGGATAGATAGCACTTTGATATGAATGCGTAGTGGAGCCAATGTCCAAGCTTGCTTAGAGAGCTCTAGCAAGTTCTTCATTGTCATCCACTTGAAAACTACCCCCTATGTTATTCGTCTTTCTTTGTTCTTCTTCAGATAGAGAAAGTGCAATAGCATGATCCAAATCCTCATTTCCACTATGTCCATGCCCATCCAAGGTGCCAGAAGGCATATCCCAATATCTATTTTCATTTGACAATACTACTTGATATTGCCCCTCTGATATCATGTGATTGGAGTCTTTGAAAATTTTATTGGAGCCTTAGAAATTAAACCGGCGTAATACTCTAAAGCGCAGAAGATATAGGAACCATCTGATCATAGGATCGACGGTTGTGATTTGTTTTCCCATTGGTATTTATCCTGCATTGACTGGGAGGAATGGTTTATATGGGTTTATATATCCCATTCTTTCATACTCTACTCGATGCATAGAGAAAAGGTATGGTGGGGGATCTGGGCGTTTGGACTCCACGAGAATATCACCAGCTCGAAGCCCGGGACTACCTGTCAGGCCCCCTACCTTTTTCTACGCATGGCAAATCTGTTCGATGACGTGGTGGTTGATATGTCAGAGAAATGATGGTTCGTTGCTATGCGAGGTGGCATGCCATGTGGCAATAGTAAAGTGAATAAAATTTGAGGTGGTAGATGTGTAATCCCTATTGCATCATGAATATGGCGTCCTTCTAAAAAATCAAATTGTTCAGAGGACACAATTGTGGAAAAGATGCCCCTAATCATGTTTGTAATAATCTTGGCAATAAGTTTATATATGCATTTACACAATGAAATTGATTTGAAATCCTCCATATTGAAGAAACATGAGCTTTTGGTGTTCTCATTATTCATGAAAGACATTTTCCAGATGTATGGTTTTCCAAAATTTACAATAAGTGATTGGGATACAAAATAATAAGTTAGTCCAAATTGTCCAGAGGACACAATTGTGGAAAAGATGCCCCTAATCATGTTTGTAATAATATTGGAAATAAGTTTATATATGCATTTACACAATGAAATTGATTTGAAATCCTCCATATTGAAGAAACATGAGCTTTTGGTGTTCTCGATATTCATGAAAGACATTTTCCAAATGTATGGTTTTCCAAAATTTGCCATAAGTGATTGGGATGCAAAATAATAAGTTAGTCCACTAGACATTGAGTTGCTCTTTTCTACTGGGATGTTTTTATTATATTCTTCACATACTCTTTCTTTTTTTACAAATTGCTTAGGTTGATTTGGAGTTTTTTTCTTTCTTAATAAGGTCTCTTCTTATGCCAATGCCATTGTTCAGGATGTCAAGCATTACTCTCATCCCAAACACTAGTTACCATCTTGAGCTCCTCTTTTCTACCTGGAGGACACACAAGCTCCATCGCAAGCTCCCTTATAATTTAACTAATGACATTCGGTTGAGTGTGCTGTCAAACCTATTAAATGTTGGGTGTGTGTCATATGATCTTTCCTCAGTGACTTGGGTGGCTTCCTCTGTGACCTAGAGGTGGAACTATGAGGTGTTGGTCTAGAATTTGATGGGAGAGACTTGTGCTCATGCCTTGGAGGAATAAAGAGAATAACACTTGGATCATTACAAATTACAGAAAACAAAGAGTTCAATTTCTCCCAATTTAAATAAATAAAGAATTTACTCAATCCTACCTGAACCTTGTTACTTTTTTTTAGTTATTTGGTTTGTTGGATTATCTCCTTTGGCTCATGGGACGAATCCCCATTGGCTGTCATGTTGTCATAGTTGTAGAAACTACATAATTTTAAGTTGAAGGGTATAGGTTTGAATGATTCTTCCATAAAACAACCTAGGCACCAAATTGAATCTCTCCCAAAGTTGTTGATGCTGTTAGAGTTCTACTGTAGATGGACAATAGGGACATTAGGGACAATAGGGACCTCATATCAACTTGTATGTTGAGGATGGAATTTCTAAAACAGATATATATGTATATGTATTACTATATGGATGTAATTTCTTCCATTCGGTGGAAAAGGGGATTAGATAAATGGGATCAAAACGAGATCAAGATTATTATGATAGATCTTAATAATTTTGTTTTGCAAAAAATCTTCCGTGGCTAGTTAAAAATCTAGTTAAAATAATTTTTAACTATTTACGTGGGTTTAATTAATGTAATGGACAAAAAACTAACCTTATTGATCAGAAAACTAATGGAATAGGCTGGAAAGGAGCAATGATTTCACTAGTTGTGGACATAAATGTGCATGTGTTAAAATTGCAAAAACTGCAAAAAAGCAAAATTGTTTTTGAGAGAAGAACAAGTGATTACATGCATATCAATGGCCTCAAAGTAGGAGAGGAGGGTGTTGATGCATCTTTAAATCACTTGAGTTGCTTGGAGTTGAGAGCTCAAGGAGAATCCTGAGAAGGAAAAAAAATCCCTAGGACAGAACTTTGTAGAAGCCCTATTCTAAGGCTCCGATACAGGTTCATCTGAGCACCAAGTAGAGAGGATACTGGCGTAATCTACACACTTTTTATATACTCATTTAAATTATCTATAGATAGGACTACAAAATTGTGGGAGAGCAATCAAAGTTTGATCAAGTCTTGAATAAAATACAATAATTTAGGTGAGTGGTCTATTTGTACCAAGTCACCTAACATTGCAAAAGATAAAATTCAAAATAGAAAATAGATACAGCTCAAAAGTGTACCGAAGTACAACTACAATAGATGTTCAAATATGCTCAATAGGCTAAGTCTCACCAAAGGCCAACGTCAAATGATTCAGATTTGGAAACAACTTGAGAAACCAAAAATGAGTAGCTAGCTGAACAACGACATGGAAAACTTAACAATAATTCAACATATTAAAGAATGTAATAATTCCTAATGGTATCTCAACAAGCAACGGAGCTTGAAAATGTTGGAAATAAATTGCTAATCTATTGTTTTGCATCATTTGGTACTTCCAACCAAGGATGACAACTGGAATGACTATGGGAGCAAAAACAAAGTGGTATTACAAATAGGTAAGAGAATTTAAGGCAGATGTACCTGTGAGGAAGGTGAAACAATAACATTGACAGTAGGGTTAATTGTGAACCTAGCCCCTATCTTGGCCATTTGTCTCTTTTTTGGCTTTACTAGCACTAGACCGTATATTGATGTGACATGATGGGTAAACATATTTGGGAATTGGGTATTTTAAAGAATAAGGTAATGGCCTGGTTAGTTCCTCCACTCATAAATTTGTTGCAAAAATTACACTGGACCTTACCTCTGTTGAGGTCGTTGCAAACCAACAAAACAAATCTTATTTTGCCTGATTTTTTAGTGTTTTAGCAATTACTCATTAAGTGTTTTATCAATAACATAAAAAGATTCAATAAGGTTAGTTTTTTGTCCATTAAATTTTCACATATAAATTGAACAAAGAATAAATTGGTAAGATAGATTGCACTAACAATGACATTTGTATTGTGATTTTTTTAAGGGCTCATTAGAATAACAATGATCATTTGGCAGATTGAATGTTTCTGTAGACGTTAGGGTGACTTCATGGTTGCATGTCATGCCAATTTTTTTTCTTTTTTCATGAATAGTTGTTTACCCTTAGGCAGCAGGTCATGTCACAAGGGACACTGTACACATATGGAAAGAATTAATTAAAAAACCGACAAAGAGATTCAAGAGATACCATATTTACAAAAACATCTGCAATATCATACCATTTTGGAAACAAAAGTACATTCCACCATAATTATATAAAATCACTGTAAACTTAATAAGAGTTGTGATACAGCCATGCCATAATAAGCAGTACAACAAGGATAAGAAGAAAACATCCACGCCATGGAAATATATATTGATTTTCAAGAATGACTCCTTTTGGAAGGGTCTTTAATGGGAAGACATCTTGGACATTAGAAGTTGCAACTGCCCCTGCTCTTGAAACTATATATGTACACATCCTCTTGACCTCAGCTTGGTAATCGATGGCAAAAGTCTAGAACTGATTAGCAACATTTTTTGCTTCTCTATGAAGAAGTTTCAAATGGTCTTTCCAGAATTTGTATTCCCCATTCATCTGGTTACATATTAACAATGAGTTGGTGACCACTGTAATATTTTTTGCACCATATTCTTTCGCAGCCTTTAGCCCTTCAACCAGCACTATATAGTATGCTTCGTTTCGTTGTTAGTAGTCCTTCTAGATAATTCTCTCCTATTTTGGAGCACATGGTGTGTCACTTGGTTGTGAAGGAGATAATATATAACTGCTTGGCCTGGGTTAGGTTGACAAGACACCTCAATGTAGACTGTCCACTTTTGCACCATTTTGTGACTACTCTTTCTATCACCTATATAAATGACCAACAAGTTTAATTAGGAAGTAGAGAAACCAATAACTTTGTATTCAATGGAAAATCAAACCAATAACTTTATATTCATAGGAAAATCAAAGTTATATATATCATGTTGTCTAAGGCTGATTACAGAAGCGTAACTTTTTAGGATAAAACACATTCCAAAAAGAACACTATAGTTGAATCTGAAAGGTTTATTACAGGGAGAATTTCTTTAATTCTGTCCAAGCTTTACATGTCAAATATTTTCATCATACTCTTCATTCAGGTAACTGGAAAATCTACATTTCATCATACATTATGCAATCTGTATTGTAGGAAAATGACACTGACTATGTCTGTCAAGTCAATTAAAAGAGTACAAAAAAGGTATGCTTTTCCAGATTAATTTTATACTAAAATTGATACATAACATTTAATAATAAAACTAGGTTGAAACCTACAGAGACTCATGCAATTTGCAGGAAGTTTAAAGGCAGCTTATGGTTCAAGACAAGTTATGTGCAGTTTCCAGGTCTTCGTTGCATTATCCTTAATGGACCATATGAACAACTTACAATTTATAGCAGATTGCAGGTCTTAGTTGCATTAACCTTAATAGATATAACAAATAATAATAAAACTGAAATGTTGATCATCAGTATCATAAGAAACAGTTGATCACCTTCAAAGAGGTAAGGTTGATACATAGAATTAAATGATAAACTATACAGAAGACTTGTACACACATGGTAAAAGATGAACTGATCTTATAAAAAAACTTGTATTTGAAATCACTTTGTGTCACTGAATAATGTTTTTAAGTATTTTACAAAGAACAGTAATAAGGATAGGCCTTTCATTTACATAATATGGAATATGTACAAGATAGATACATTCTTAATGCAAACAATGCTGAAATAAGGTCTGAGTGCGAGGCCTGAGTATGCACTGATAGATACATTCTTGGCATCTAGTAGCAGGCTATCAGTAAAAACTCCTATGCCATAGATAGACAAGAAACCATTTCATTAAGTGCCCAAAGTTTCTTGTTGTTGTGATGCACAGAATTACCCAAAAGTGCCCAAAATTGCTTCTTTCATGCCCATGATTAAAAGTGATGTTGTTTGAAGCTATTCAAAGGTACATGGAATCTTAGATGCACAAATTATTGACTAATATCAAGTATTAGCATGCAACAAACTTCTCATATTGCAACAAAATTCCAAGAACAGAAATTTGGATAGAACCAGTCAACCTCGCCTTGGATTGGAAAGCTACCTGTTAAAAGAAAATAAAAAAACAATATTTGTAAATGTGAAAAATTAAACAATATACAAAACAATGTACTTTAACTTGAAAAAATAAACACAAAGTACAAACAAAATAACACTTCACACCTATTTCTCTTCATAGTGCATGCGTGTGGCCTCTTTGTTTTGGTGATAGATTGTGAATAGAATGAAGGGTGATGGTATTTTGATTTCTTATCCTTTGTTTTATTTGGGGTGAGAAAGGTCCGTTTGTGACCCCTGCATTGTGTATTTGCATTCTGGACCTTTTCATGATTTACAACAGTATTGTCCTCTCCATCTCTGTCACCTTCTTCATTTAGCACATTTTGGACAATCTCTTTTGGAGTCTTTTCGACATTTTTGGACATTGGCGGACCTAAACGAACACAATTGGGTGTCCTGTCAAATATTGGTGAGCCTAAAGGAATAGTAGCAGGTGTCCTGTCAAATATTGGCCTGCCTAAAGGAACACTATCAGGTGTCCTGTCAAATATTGTGGGGCCTAAAGGAACAGTACCCGGTGTCCTATCAAATATAGGCCTAGAAAATAAATCAAATGAACACTAAATGACATCCACATCTTCACCAACATTAGGGGTTTGACTCTTTCCTTCTCCTTGTTCAATGCATTCATTCATATTTGATGAAGATGGGTCACCAACATATACAATATTTCTTTGCCATTATAAGGAAACAATGTCAATAAAATGGGGTTTCAATAAAGTATTTCCAATGTGTAACAATACAAGGAGCGCTTATACAACTTACAACGAGTGTCTCTTCAACGGACATGATATTGTCCTTAGGAATTTGTGAAGAGTTGCATACATTTCTCTATTGCAACAAAATAATGTTTTAAAAAAGTAAGTTTTTTTAAATACCTTGCAACATTGCTATTATATACAACAAAACAAACATTAATTTGAATAGCGATTGGAAAAAATTACAATACAAGGAGCGGCTTATAAAACTTACATCGAGTGTCTCTTCAACAAACATGATATTGTCCTCAGGACTTTGTGAAAATTCAAATGCAACATTTAAATCAATTGGAGTCTTGTTAAATGATGGTGGGCTGAAAGGAACACGTTCAGATGTCTTATCACGTTGTTGAATGCTTTCCTGACTGACACTTCCAGTTGTCATGTCACACAAATAAAATTCAACATCTTCAGAAATATCAAGGGTTTGATTCAAATCATATATAAACGATTGACCCACAGATATATTATTTCCCTACAGAAAAGAGGAAATATTGTCAATAAGATGGATATTATTTCAGGCATTTTCAATATGTATCAAAACATGGAGGGGTTTACGAAACGTACGTTGACTGTATCATCAACAAACATGTAATCATCCTTGGGAGAATCAGAAGAGCTATCTAAATATCTCTGTTGCAATGATAGGATATTCAATATATGTTAGTTCTCCAAATGCCATGCAAGACTGGAATTGAATAGGAATTTGAATAGGAATTGAAAACTCCTATCGATGGTGACTCATTGAAGATTTTTCTTAGGGCCTCCCAATCTTTATCTTTGATAACCTTCTTACGAACAATATTTGTAAGTGCATATTTTTTTTCACTGGCTTGTGCATCGTATTCAGTAATGATTCTTTTGACGCGTGCCACTGCATCTTCGCTCAACTCATCTGCACCTTTCACCCCCTATTACAAGAAAAACAAGGATAATAAGCTAAGCCAGCGTCCTTTTTTTAATATGTCCAGAAATAAAACATCAATACAAAGATCATACCTCACTTTGGACCTCTTGACGAATGGCAGCAGTCTCCATAGCCTTCCTATTCTTCTTAAACCGGTATTCAACGTCGTAATTTTTTCGCTTGTGTTCTTTTTTCATTCTTGATACAGAACGAAGCTTGTAGTTATGGCCCCTCGGGGCACCAACATGCAATGTTATGGGTTCCCACCCATGTACTTGCTCACGATATTTATTAAATGCGTGACACTTGCTGTGTCGCAAACCATTGCACTCAACTCCCAAACAGTAAAAGAAGTTGTGGCCATTACTTTCCTTGATGACTTTATAAGTCAAGTCTTCTTGATATGGTCAACCAATAACATATTTAGTTCATGTAGCTCAATACATCAATAAGGATATTGGATTGTTCAAATATAACACGAACCTGTGTTATGGCCATAGTATCAGAAGGCCAACTTTGGTTTCACAAGCCTCCAAGCAAACAAAACCCTGAAAAATAACAACGTTTATACTCTTAGTAATAAATGTTATGCAAGACCATCCATTTCTGAAATCACAAATAAACATTACAATATAGATGTTCGATTTACCATGCACATAAAATATTATTCCAGGAAATTCCAAAACAACACATAATCCCTCTAGAGCAAACCTTTGGCCTTTGAGTGGGATGTGGTTTCCATTGGGACATTTTATACACATGTGATAGGTTTCAAGGCTTTGACCATGCTAGGGGAGGAAATCAAGGGCTATATGCTTTTAGGTAGAGTTCCAGTCGAGGAAAAGTTCCAGCCGGGGCAAAGATCCATGCAGGGCAGAGTTCCAGATGGGGCAGAATTCCATGCGGGGCATAGTTCCATGCGCGGCAATGATCCAGCCGTGGCAGAGTTCCAGCTGGGGCAGAGTTCCAGCCGGGGCAGAGTTCCAGTCGAGGCAGAGTTCCAGCCGGGGCAAATTTCTAAGCAGAGCAGTGTTCTTAGGGCTCAAAGGTCAAGACAAGGTATCGTAACGAGTATTTGTGCACCATTAGGACATTTTATACGCCAATTATAGGTTTCATGGATTTGACAATGCTAGGGAAGGAAATCAAGGGCTATAGGATTTCATTGAAGCTTCTAGGGTTAATGGGCCATGAACGAGGTTTCAAACCACCATTTAAGTGAAACAAGATACAGATCAATGAACCAAATATATCAACCAGAAACCAAGAAGAAATTTACAAAATAGAAACTCAAGCATTTCCATTATGCCATCACTTTGCAAAGTTCCAGCCGGGGAAAAAATACCACCATTGAGGTTGAGGTCAATATTTTCATCCAAATTATGAGCAAACAACAAGCTCCCAATCTTCCTACGTATAATACCTAGTATATGGGTTCTGTAAGACAAATAGTTGTAGTCGGGGCAAATTTCCAGCCAGGGTAAAGTCCCATGCAAGGCAGAGTTCCAGTCGGGGCAGAGTTTCGGCCGGGGCAGAGTTCCAGCCGGGGAAAAGATACATGTAGGGCATAGTTCCAAACGGGGCAGAGTTCCATGCGGGGCATAGTTCCATGTGCGACAATGATCTAGCCATGGTAGAGTTCCAGCCGGGGCAGAGTTCCAGCTAGGGCAGAGTTTTAAGCAGGGCAGAGTTCTAAGCAGGGCAGAGTTCTTAAGGCTCAAAGGTCAAGACAAGCTATCATAATGAGTATTTGTGCACCATTAGGACATTTTATATGCCAATGATAGGTTTCAGGGCTTTGAGAATGCTAGGGAAGGAAATCAAGGGCTATAGGCTTTCATTGAAGCTTCTAGAATTAATGGGCCATGAACCAGGTTTCAAACCACCATATAAGCGAAACAAGATACAGATCAACGAACCAAATAGATCAACCAAAACCAAGAAGAAATTTACAAAATAGAAACTCAAGCATTTCCATTATGCCATCACTTTGCAAAGTTCCAGCCGGGGCAAAAATACCACCATTGAGGTTGAGGTCAAGCTTTTTATCCAAATGATGAGCAAACAATAAGCTCCTAATCTTCCTACATATAATACCTAGTAGATGGGTTTTGCAAGACAAATAGTTGCAGTCGAGGCAGAGTTCTAGCCGGGTTAAAGTTCCATGCAAGGCAGAGTTACAGCGGGGGCAACGATCCACGCAGGGCAGAGTTCCAGACGTGGCAGAGTTCCATGCGTGGCAATGATCCAATCGTGGCAGAGTTCCAACTGGGGCAGATTTCTAAGTAGGACAGAGTTCTTAGGGCTCAAAGATCAAGACAA
Organism: Pseudotsuga menziesii; assembly: GCA_001517045.1. NCBI lineage: Eukaryota > Viridiplantae > Streptophyta > Pinopsida > Pinales > Pinaceae > Pseudotsuga > Pseudotsuga menziesii. The sequence continues at coordinate 128,339 of LPNX011105483.1, forward strand.
GGTATCGTAATGAGTATTTTTGCACCATTAGGACATTTTATACACCAATGATAGGTTTCAGGGCTTTGACAATGCTAGGGAAGGAAATCAAGGGCTATAGGCTTTCATTGAAGCTTCTAGGGTTAATGGGCGATGAACGAGGTTTCAAACCACCATATAAGCGAAACAAGATACAGATCAATGAACCAAATAGATGAAACAGAAACCAAGAAGAAATTTACAAAATAGAAACTCAAGCATTTCCATTATGCCATCACTTTGCAAAGTTCCAGCCAAGGCAAAAATACCACCATTGAGGTTGAGGTCAAGCTTTTCATCCAAATGATGAGCAAACAACAAGCTCCTAATATTCCTACATATAATACCTAGTAGATGGGTTCTTCAAGACAAATAGTTGCAGTTGGGGCAGAGTTCCAGCCGGGGTAGAGTTCCAACTGGGGCAAAGATCCATGCAGGGCAGAGTTCTAGACGGGGCAGAGTTCCATGCGGGGCAAAGTTCCATGCGCGGCAATGATCCAGCCGTGGGAGAGTTCCAGCCAGGGCAGAGTTCTAAGCAGGGTAGATTTCTTAGGGCTAAAAGGTCAAGACAAGGTATCATAATGAGTATTTGTGCACCATTAGGACATTTTATATGCCAATGATAGGTTTCAGGGCTTTGACAATGCTAGGGAAGGAAATCAAGGGCTATAGGGTTTCATTGAAGCTTCTAGGGTTAATGGCCCATGAACGATGTTTCAAACCACCATATGAGAGAAACAAGATATAGATCAACGAACCAAATAGATCAACCAAAAACCAAGAAGAAATTTAAAAAATAGAAACTCAAGCATTTCCATTATGCCATCACTTTGCAAAGTTCCAGTCGAGGCAAAAATACCACCATTGAGGTTAAGGTCAAGCTTTTCACCCAAATTATGAGCAAACAACAAGCTCCTAATATTCCTACGTATAATACCTAGTATATGGGTTCTGCAACACAAATATTTGCAGTCAGGGCAAATTTCCAACTAGGGTAAAGTTCCATGCAAGGCAGAGTTCCAGCCGAGGCAAAGTTCCAGCCGAGGCAGAGTTCCATGCGCAGCAATGATCCAGCCGTGGCAAAGTTCCAGCCGGGGCAGAGTTCCAACCGGGGCAAAGTTCTTAGCAGGGCAAAGTTCTTAGGGCTCAAAGGTCAAGACAAGGTATCGTAACGAGTATTTGTGCACCATTAGGACATTTTATACGCCAATGATAGGTTTCAGGGATTTGACAATGCTAGGGAAGGAAATCAAGGACTATAGGCTTTCATTGAAGCTTCTAGGGTTAATGGGCCATGAACGAGGTTTCAAACCACCATATAAGTGAAACAAGATACAGATCAACGAACCAAATAGATAAACTAGAAACCAAGAAGAAATTTACAAAATAGAAACTCAAGCATTTCCATATGCCATCACCTTGCAAATTTCTAGCCAGGGAAAAAATACCACCATTGAGGTTGAGGTCAAGATTTTCATCCAAATGATGAGCAAACAACAAGATCCTAATATTCCTACGTATAACACCTAGTAGATGGGTTCTGCAAGACAAATAGTTGCAGTCGGGGCAGAGTTCCAGCCGGGGTAAAGTTCCATGCAAGGTAGAGTTCCAACCGGGGTAGAGTTCCAGCCGGGGCATATTTCCAGCCGAGGTAGAGTTCTAGCCGGGGCAGAGTTCCAATCAGGGAAAAGATCCATGTAGGGTATAGTTCCAGACGGGGCAGAGTTCCATGCATGGCAATAATCCAGCCATGGCAGAGTTCCAGCCGGGGCAGAGTTCTAGCCAGGGCAGAGTTCTAGCCAGGGTAGAGTTCTTAGGGTTCAAAGATCAAGACAAGGTATCGTAATGATTATTTTTGCACCATTGGGACATTTTATACGCCAATGATATGTTTCAAGGCTTTTACAATGCTAGGGAAGGAAATCAAGGGCTATAGGCTTTCATTGAAGCTTCTAGGATTAATGGGCCATGAACGAGGTTTCAAACCACCATATAAGAGAAACAAGAAACAGATCAACGAACCAAATAGATCAACCAAAAACCAAGAAGAAATTTACAAAATAGAAACTCAAGCATTTCCATTATGCCATCACTTTGCAAAGTTCCAGCCAGGGCAAAAATACCACCATTGAGGTTGAGGTCAAAGTTTTCATCCAAATGATGAGAAAACAACAAGCTCCTAATATTCCTACCTATAATACCTAGTAGATGGGTTCTGCAAGACAAATAGTTGCAGTTGGGGCAGAGTTCCAGCCGGGGTAAAGTTCCATGCAAGGCAGAGTTCCAGCGGGGGCAAAGATCCATGCAGGGCAGAGTTCCAGACGGGGCAGAGTTCCATGCGATGCAGAGTTCCAACCAGGGCAGAGTTCCAGGCGGTCATGGTTTTAGGCGGGGCAAAGTTCCAGTCAGGGTAGAGTTCCATCCTAGGAATAGTTCCATCCCGGGCAGAGTTCCAGCCGGGGTAGAGTTCCAGGCGGGCAGAGTTTCAGGTGGGGAAAAGTTCCATCCGAGGCAAAGTTTCAGCCGCGGCACAATTCCAAGCGGGGTAGTGTTCCATGCGCGACAAAGTTCCAGCCGAGGCAGAGTTCCAGCCGGGGTAGAGTTCCACGTAGGGCAGAGTTCTTATGGCTCAAAGGTCATGACAAGGTACCGTAACGAGTATTTGTGCACCAAGAATGGGTCTCGGTCCCTTGATCAAGGTTGACGGAGGAAATCAAGGGACTTATATGCCAAATGAAGCTTCTTGGGCTAATGGGCCACGATGAAGGCCTTGAATCAACACACACGTTGTACATTGGATCATTGACCTTTGAATGGGATATAGATGCCATTAGAAGGTTTTGCACAATAGAGTTTTGTCTAAGGAAACCACATAATCTCTCTAGAGAAAACCTTTGGCCTTTGAGTGGGATATGGTTGCCATTAGGGCATTTTCAGTTGGGGCAAAGTTCCAACCAGGACAAAATCACAACTCCCTCTAGCAAACTTAACACCACCATTGACATATCATCTATGGTTTGACGAAAACAACCCTTTCCATATGTAAGAAGATGATCTAAAGTTCCCAACACTCTTTGTATACTTTTAATCCCGATGCATTCAAACTATTTGAAGGAATGTAAGCACATGGCTATATTCTAGGAATCATAAGCTTCAATAGCCGCATCAAAGGGATTTGCAAGAATGAAAAAATTGAGGTTGAGGTCAAGCTTTTCATCCAAATGATGAGGAAACAACAAGCTCCTAATATTCTTACGTATAATACCTAGTAGATGGGTTCTAAAAGAAAAAGAAATCCAATTGGGTAGAGTTCCATGCGTAGCGGAGTTCTAGCTGGGGCAGAGTTCCATGCGTGGCGGAGTTCCAGCTGGGGCAGAGTTACATCCGTGTGGGAGTTCGAGGCGGGGCGAAGTTCCAAGCGGGGCGGAGTTCCATCTGGGGTAGAGTTCTAGCTGGGATAGAGAATGGACACACCAAACCAGGAACCCTACATGCATCAACCTGCTTGGTCCCAAAACAAGATTGCCAAGAGACAACTAGGGGCCCTATGGTACCTTATAGGGTCTTACTCAAGTCAATATTTTGTCACTAAGATCAGCACCCATGTTCTAGGAATAACAGGGCTATAGTTGTCAATGCCTGCGACCTTCCTAATACCTAATTTTCTTTAAGATTGTCTGTAGACTCAATCCCATGGGAAGAGGCAAGTGCTTGCCTAACCTGTAGTTGTTAGCTTAGTCTGATAGAAGCCATGAAAGTGCCCATGATCCTGCCTTCCATTTACATGGAAATGGTCAACAAAAGGATCTTGACCTAGTATTTTATCTTTAGATTCCCCCTTCAACATTCTTGGGAATATGGATGTTGTGCAAATTATAGCATGATTTTATTTCCCATGTCAGAGACATTATTAACACCTCACTTTCTTTGACATAATTTGTATACATTATCTAGGGGAAACAAGCAAGTGCTTGCCCTATCCTATAATTATTAATTGTAATATTGAGGCCAGCAAATAAACCATGATGTGGGAACCACTTGCATGTGCCATAAGTTTAAATTTTGATACCTATCGTCGATACCACACATGAAAGCTTGTGTTTTCTGCAATAAATTGTGTACCACACATGAAAATTTGTGTTTTTTGCAATAAATTGTGTACCACACATGAAAATTTGTGTTTTCTGCAATAAATTATGTACCTTCCATCTGCTACAAGCGAGTGCCCACCATTGTTGGGCATACAGTTTGAATCATTCACCACTCAATTTGTTGTCAATCTGTTGGTTTTACTTTTAAGAAGTGCAGAAAACCTAACAATAACTACTTAGTGATTGAATGAATGAAAATTTTTAATAACATTCACCAGGCTCAGCAGTTGACCAAAAGAATCACAGCTCTAACTCTTCTCTATAAAATGGATGACTAACCCATCTCACCCATCATGTGTTCAGTTCAGGTGCAACACCCACGGAAGATTAGTTGAACTCTAAGGAGGGGAATTCTCCAACTATATCCGAAGGAGACAATCTTAACTGAACAATCCAGTGTTGTTACCTACCATTTGTGGGGGTAGGCGGCACTCCATGCAGAATTTGCTCGAGGACTCGCAAGATGCTTTATTACTTTCATCCGACCGTGGGGGAAAGGAGAACTTTCATCTGAGAAAAATCATAATAGAAGTTTAGTAATTTAATTAGGAAGGGAGTTTCTTAATCAACCAAACTGGAGAGCAAATAGGACGGGCTTCAGACTGCTGCTAGGAGATAATGGATGCCCAAACAACCAACTAGGATATGACTTTTATAAAAAAACACTTTACTTTATTAATCTTAGGAGGGAGGTACGGGGAAAATAAGGAAGAGAATAGCTCTGAAGAGGTAAGAAGGTCAAGCACTTTCCAAGAGATGGTAATTTTACTAGTGGAAGGGTGGCCTATCCATAGGGTAACTTTACGAGTTAAAAGGTGGCCTTGCCCTCCGTCCTTATCATATGGTAAATTGTCCTCTTAGAACTTGGCTTTATCATATTGCAAATTATCCAGCATAAGGGTGGCCTATAGTGTGGTAGATTATCCTCTAAGAACCTAGCCTTATCATATGGTAGATTATCCTCTGTGAACTTAGCCCTGTGATGCTGGAATATGGACCTTTAGAGGCTGTCCCTAGCCTGTCAATTCTCACTCAATAAAATGGCCTTATCTGTGGGATATGGATTCAACACCAGTCATACTCGTAAGTAAAAAGGTTGGTTCCTACAGACTCTGTATTTAATATCAATCATTAAATAAAATTACTATTAAATATAAGTTCCCTATTACATTTGTGGATGAACTTCACGGTGCTTAGTATTTATCCAATTTTTTTCTGAAATCGGTCTATTACCAAATAAGGATACGAGAAGAGAACATTCCCAAAATAGCCTTCTGTACCCATGAAGACATGTATGATTTTTGTGTAATTCCTTTTGGAATATCCAACGGCCCAGCTACTTTCTAGGCAGTGATGAATTACTTATTATGTCCATACCTACGGAAGTTTGTACTTTTTTTCATTGATTAGATATTAGTCTACAGCTAAAATTGGAGCTTGCATCTCAAGCACATAGAGACAGTCTTTAAACTAATATAAGATAATCAGTTTTATGCAAACAAATAACAATGAATTTTTGGGAAGGAAGAAATATAATTCCTGGGCCATGTTGTATCAATGAAAGGAATAAAGGTAAACCCAAAGAAGATTGTTGCTATTACTGACCTGACCGCCATAGATCCCAACCTTCGTATTATGACATTTGAATGCGACCCTTTTTTAAGCCCTTAGTAAATATCACTTTTGGCCTGTGTTCCAGCAATGGTATTTTGAATGCATAGTTGTGATGTGCTAGCCCTTGTTGGAAAGCTTATCATTTGAAAGGCCCTGGCTTTCCATCGTATTTTGTTAGATAGACCCTACCTACTTGTTCCATTCGTGTTTAACGCATTACCTAGCAACCTAGGAAGACACCAAACTTTTGAAGATTGTTTTCATTCAAAGTTTAACCCCACTCCTAACATTTATTTCACTGTTCTGAAAGGTTCGCTTATGTTAAGTCACTTGGCCTCGATATGCCATGCGCCCATCACTCTTTAGAAAGAAGATGCTGCTCAAATATGGGTGAGTTTTGGTTTAGTTTAAATGCCTATTTTTCCAAGTCTATACCCAGCTCATAAAGAATGAAACATTTTTTATTTCATATAAACTTTCTTTTAGTTATTTGCCTAACATTGGTAATGTGTTGTGTTGTTCACAATGGATGCACTGTAAACTCTTATAAATGGCTCCCAAGAAACAAATAAAGAAGAATCCGAAGGGAAAAGGGCCAATAACTGCTAAGATGGAAACTTAACCAAAAGAGACAAAGATGTCAGTTTACACTAACACCTCACATCACACTGGTATAGACAATGCCCATCAGTGCGGGGAATTCTTTTTGTTGATCAAGGATGGAGTAGGACTTTCATCTTCATCTGAGCCAAATAAAACTCAGGAAGAGGATAAATAATTTTAGGTCATCTATTAAAAATGTTGTTGCAAGTTCAGGGCTTTGTGCCTGTATTGAAATGGTTCAATGGTTCATAAAACATACCAATGTCGATGTGAAGAATATACACAATGAGCAAGGAAGATGTATAGCATCGTTCATGCCCAATGAGTGGGTACGATAGTTTACTCGTACAAAGAACTACTATGAGATCATCGGTGAATGGTATGAAGAGGGCATAACATTCAAATCCTGAAATGCAATCTCATATCCTACCACCAACCTCAAGGTGCCATACATGTACAAAGTGAAGTTAACCAGCAAATTGTAAGGGAATAAAAGATCCACACATTTGAAAAAGGCTTGGATGCCTCTCATACACTATTATAAAGGATGCGAAAACTTGAAAATAGGAAGCTATATTATCTCACACACTGGCAGATGCAATTGGGATATATAAATATCATACATCAAATATGCAACATAATTTTAGATTTTTTTTTGTATTCTAGACATTCTGTGTGCCTCCAACACATTCCCTGGGATAGGATGGGTTTGGAGCCTATATTTGCCTCCCATTAATGTATATTGTCAAGTTATGCAGGAGTATAAGTGAATGCACCACTACGCTAAAATATGTGATCATTCTTTGCCCCATTGTATGAATTGAGATTTTGCATACATTGTGCAAGGCTTTTAGATGAAACCATACAAGTTCTATGGTAAACCATACAAGTTCTACGGTAAATGGGTTACTGCTACCTGGCTGAAAAAACCACTTATCTCATAATATACAGAGCAACTAAGGATCCCCATACTCTACTAACTTATGTACCAAACAATTTTATCATTTGAGAAATTGCTTACCAAACAACCCTACATGGACTCAATGCTTACCTATTTCAGCAGCAAAACTCTTTTCCATGTCGAATCTTCTACTATAAATCTTGACTAGAATAAGATGTTGTTAGACAAATGCACTAAGTTTAAATTTTGATAGATATAAAATTTTGTGTATGACAGATTGATTATTATTTTTGGGATCGAGGACATCTTAATATATTTAAGTTCTGATTCACACAACATCCATATTCTTGTGTTTTTTTAAGAGATTTAAAAGATATCATACAAATCAAACAAATTGGAAATTTTAACCTAACACATACCCTGCAGACCAAATTTACTGAAAATACCCTACAGACCAAATTTACTGAAATAGAAATATTTATCTTTTGTAGAATCGTATACCTAGTGCTTTCTGATATCATACCAATCAATCAAATTGGAAATTTCAACTTAACATCTACCCTACATAATAAATTGACTGCAATATAAAGATTTATCTTTTAGAGAATCATATACCTAATTTCTGATTTATCATACCAAACAATCAAATTGGAAAATTCAATTCATCAGATACAAGCCTATAATTGGTTTGCAATACCCTTAGGGTTTACTGGTTTAACCTATAGTTGGGTTGCAATACCCATAGGGTTTACTGGTTTAACCTATAGTTGGCTTGAAATGACCATAGGGTCTATTGATTTTTGCATGGATTGAAAAATCTTGAAAACACCCAAATGGATTTAGATGTGATAGAAGCCTGTCCAGGGTCAGAGTTGTATTCTATCTGTTGTTCCTCTGATCTATACAGTTCAAATGGTGAAAATGGCTCTGAAAGTCCCCTGATACTTTCGGTCCTAGCTTCTCTGCTTGAAAGGATTGTGGCCAGAAACGAGAGGCTATTATTTTCTTTAGGGATTTAGAAATTCTCAAGAGAAGATCTATGTGTTTTCTCTGCAAGTCAAATACCTACCATGAGCATACAGAAGTACTTGGAGAGGACCTTCAAATATGCACACTGCAGCCCTTCTGTGTTCGTTGTAGCTTATGCTTATATAGATTGTCTTATGCTCAATCATCCCAGGTTTCGCTTAACATCACTTAACGTGCACAGGCTTCTCATCACCAGTGTCATGGTTGCTACTAAGTTTCTCGATGCCTTGTAAGTTTACTGTTCAAAAGATTTTGAATAGTTTACTGTTCAGATTGCTTTCTAAACAAGTAACTAGGCAGTAATGGTGTTTTAGAATTTTAAAACAATTAGTATAGATAGCCATTTTCTTGACTACAAACCAAAATGTTTTTTTTTTTTTTAGTTTTATCAATTCCCCTTATGCTTGCTTCATAATAAAGAAATAGCATGGAGGAAAATGTTAACTATCTTGTTAGACTTTTTGTTAACTAGTTTTTATTCAAGTTTCTAATATGTTTTTATGTGATTGATTCAGGCATTTTAGGAACACATACTATGCAAAAGTGGGAGGCTTGACAACCCAAGAAAACAATAGTCTGGAGGTTGAATTTCTCTTCATGCAGTGATTCCGATTGCAGGTGATTGTTAGTGTTTTTCAACGCTACTGCTCGCATCTTGAAAGAGAGATTGCATTGGGTGGAGGCTTCCAAATAGAGAGAACACTCCTTCGCTTATCCAGATCTCCATCAACAACAGATAATATTCCCGAAGTTAAATCATGCAGGCAAGACAAGAAGAGCAAGAAGCAGAGATTGGCCATCACTTATAGCTATGCTGGATGCTGAACTTAATAATTAGAGCTATGTAAATGTTTAAAATCCAATCAGACAAAACAAATTTGTTCTGATTCTGCTTCCACTATTTTGATAGTCACCTCCCAATCCTAGTTTTATACACTCTAAGATTTTATGCAGACTATCACTTGGTTGAAGAAGGAAGCAGCATAATGCTTACTTGGTTGAAGAAGCAAGCGGCTGCTGACGGGTATCCACCGTGATAAGGCTGAAAGCAGGAGTCCCCCGTCAAGCTACCTGCAAAAAGAAAACAACAGCTGAAAAAAATTCCATGGAATCCACCACATAGAAGGAAGAGTAACTCAAAATGTTGCATGACTCTACCTGCGATGATTGCTCGAAGGGAACTTGCACTCCTGAAAGGGAATGATCACTGCCTGCACTCTTGAAAGGGAACAATTGCTGACTGCTACAGGATTTTAAAGACTGGTTCGGTTTTCTGAAGGCTAGCTGGCAATCATACTCGCTAATGGCAGACAGGTAATGGGATCATTGCAGGTGCAGGGCAGGGGCAGGTGGCAATCATACTCACTAATGGTAGAGAGATAATGGGATCATTGTAGGTGCAGGGTAGGTGCAGGGGGTGGGTTCAAGAAGAGGGGGATCATTGCAGGTGCAGGAATTTGAATGATGGTGTAGTGGCAGGAAGGACTAGGTGGCGAGGTAATGGCGAGGAGAGAGTAGGTGGTGACGTAATGGCATGGGATGGGACAAAGGAAACGAAGATGGAACAAAGACAAAGATACAAAGATGGCGAAGGGAGGAGTCTAACGGCATATCGTGCAAACGAATGGTGTAATGGGGACGGAGCAACGGGTGTTGGGAACGAACACGAGGGGTTCATCGGTGGTCGGAGTGTCGGTGCGACGATTGTCGCCGGGAAAAACCATCGCATCGGTAGCTTACTCCAATTGGAGATTATGACGTGGCAAAGCAACCGTGTAAAACTAAGTCAAAAGGATTTCCAGCATCAAGTTCAAATCTACAGCTATATCCTTGGGGTTTACCAAAAACAATCAACGCCTAAGAAAAATAAAATGATTCAATGCTTAATGCCTCTCTTAAAGGCTTGGTAAAAAGAAACGCCATGGATCTAGCACTTCCACCTGACATGGGAGCACGCGGAATTCAAGAAGGGACCACGTGCATAGATCATACTCTTAACTTACGGATTGCCATACAGGTGTCTTTCATACCTTATGGTTTGGCGTTTTTGATTACTGGTATGGCCTTCAGAATAAAAGATCATAGATTGGATGCAGAAGATAAAAAGAAATCATACCAGAAATCGATGGGTGGGAAATAGATTGGACTATAGAGACTATAATTGGTGTTTCCAAGGATTCAAATCAGCATTTTTTTAAGAAAGCGCAAAACAACAGGAATATAAAAAAATTGGTTGTCACAGCATTTTATGAGATGCACCAAACGCTAGGAAAAAGTTTGGCTGCCAATGATTAGCTTTAGAGATTTATGCAAATATATTTTAACCATCCAGATGGATGAAACGCAATCAAGGAGTTAACACATAGACCCAAAGATGGCAGGCAATAAAGAAAACCACAGAGAAAATGATTTGATAACCAGTCAGGAAAATTGATGGTAATAATCGCACGCAGAGGCTTATCGAAAATTGATCTGCTAGAAAAGAACAACTGACTGTCACTTTCCACAGATCAAAACAGTAAAAAGAAAAATCGCATGCAGAGGCATATCGAAATAATTCTGCAGATCGATTAGAGGATTAACATGTAAAGGGTTTAGATCCAACAAACGAAATCTAGGGTGCAAAAAAAATAGTTCTGAAACTGATATGAAGGTATTATAAACACCTTTCTACACATCAATTCCAAGAATCACACACAAAGAGGTATGATACCGATTAGGCAACTGAAAAATTCAACCGAAAAACAACAAAGGAAAACCATTTCGATTTGTCAATCAAATGCAGGCGTAGCTCTATCAGGTTTTGGAAAAAAAAATCATCAGCGGAGGCTACAGATTGAAATTAAATAATATATATGAAAGAAACAAGAGTAATTTCTCCATTCTATCAAACACCACACAACCTTCATTCTATCAAACACAACACAACCGGAGGTTTGAATTCGTTGTCAATAAAATAACAAATATTAACGTATTCTTCTTAAACAAAATAATGAGCTTATGGTCCTAGTGTTTGAACCATGCTTTGATACGATATTGTAACAACCCCATAAACAATACATCAGAAAAATTTTAATTAATTATAAAAAATTATCAAACAAGGGGTTTGTTTTCGTTGTTAAGATATTTTATTGATCAGGCAAAAGAAATTTTAGAAAGAGTATGGACTAATGTCAGGTATAAACCATGCAATGGACCGAAACAGTAAGTAGATGAAGGATGTCGAAACCCTAATAACATGCAGTACAAAGCAGACCTTGGTTTAAATCTGCCGATAGAGACGGATCTGGGCCTTTATATTAAAATACAGATCCATAAGACAATTTAAATGAAATAGTCTGCAACTCGAAATTAAGAACCAATTCATTCACATAAACTCTATGTAACAATTTAAACCAATATTTCTATGATTCGTTCCAAAAAGTTTCGTTAGATTTTAAAGAAAACGGGTAGCTACTAGATACTTGATTTTGACGAAGTACACATAGATCATAGTTTCATAAAGTACAATTTAAAAATCTAGCAATAGCCCATTTACGGTTCATTTCATTGGTAAGCAAACAACTATAAGTCAAGCTGAAGTATATGGGAAAATAAATCAGATCTACTTACTTGAATCCAGGGAAAAACACACACTTGGAGAATCAACTCCTCCCAACCATAGGAGGCAGCAACTCAACGGTTTGCTCTACTCCACCCCCGAGCTAGATCACCAACCATGCACCAAAACAACAAGTAACTTCCTCGCGGCACTCAATCCTAGAGTCCGTAACAAGTTTTCACGATGGACTTATAAAATAGAAAAACGCTCAACACATGCACTCAACAATCATTTTCTCCATGCACAACACGGCGTCCCGTGCTATTCCAGTGCACTCATATAAATAGCTTTGCCCAGGTCTTATGCCATTCCAATCAAATCTCTAATCAGATCCCTAAATCCCTCTGATTTAGGATCTTGTATGGTTGTTGAGTTTTGGATTGGATTTGATTGGTATCAATCACTCTAGCTTGCTTACACATGTTCTTTGGTGCCATGGTTGGTGTCCCCTCATGTAGTTGAGTTCTCCAAGTGTTATTTTCTTTATTAATAAATAAATAAAAAAGTTTGTTGTGCAAATTCATTTGAGTTTTTGAGTTTCATAACTCAATACATAATAATAAAAAATAATAATTTTCAAATCATGAAAATAAAAGCAGTGTCATGGGGGTATTACATCATCCTAAACCACCAGTTATTAGAATACATTATCTTATGCTAACCATTGGCTTGTGGTAATCCTAAACCACCATCTACCATTAGTGTGTGGTCATTTGAATCCACCCATTTAATATAATACATCAACTTATGCTAACTAGGTTTGCAACCATCCTAAACCACCATCTACAATTGGTTTGTGGTCATCCCAAAACCACCACTTGGTTTGTGGTCATCCAAAACCACCAATTCAGATAACACTTCATTTACACTTGTCCCCTTTCAGAAAGATTCTTGGCCTCACAAACATGTCTTTGGATTAAAAGGAAAATGTTGGTAACTTAATCATTTAGGGTTATAGTAAAAGTTAATTGCATTGAACATTATTACTATTCACATTCTCATCTTGGAACCCTTTGGAATATAAAATTAAGGATCATACATTGTATTTGTACATGTAAATCATATGATTGAAAATTAAGTATTCACATTTATGTCTTTGTCTTTGTTTATCTTTAGTTAATGTATAAGTAAAGCATTTCAATTAAAAAAAACGTGATACCATTATGGGAATATGAACTCTTGGGTAGAAACCAGTGGAACTCACTCATGGGCAATTCAAACTCGTTGCTATCAAGTTCTACTTAGTAGCAGCAAGTTTAATGCCCAGTGCTTGTGGGTCTCAAAATATGATTCATATTTTGTAAGTTCCAGCATACCCATTTTCAAACTTCCCTGTCATTCTTTACTCAGTTCACATTGCTCTATATTCGGCCACAATGGCGCAGCATATATTCGCATGGGTTCTAAAGAAAAACCAATATTTAGGAAGTTGATTCAGTTTCTTAGAAGTTCGCTACTCCAAAATTGCTTTACATCAAAGGGGTGGTGGCGCAGTTGGTTAGCGCGTAGGTCTCATAGCTTGTATTGAGGAATCCTGAGGTCGAGAGTTCGAGCCTCTCTCACCCCACTTTTTATTTTTTACACGTATAGCATATTATTCCAGGATTGATTTTTGCACATGATTCTGCCAGAATTTTAGTGCTGGTATGCTCTTTTGGAATCCTCATAATAGCATATTCCAGGATTGATTTTTGCACATGATTCTGCTAGAAAATGAGCGTGTTTTGTTAAAAATAAACAGTTATTATATTGTTGATTTCTAAGTTGTTTATCCATTTTAGATAGATCTCAAGGTGAATAAGATGCCTGATCAGGTGTGCATTCAACTCCTTGAGGGCTATTACTAGAAAGCCAAAGTTGATTACCTAGAGATCTCCATTATATTCTCAGTATATCAAAGTAACTATACATATCTTACAACTAGCCGGAAATCTAATACACATTCTCTCCTATATGAATGATATAATAGATCTCCATCCCAGCCTTTGCTTTTTAAATTATAACTTATTCAGATAACCACATTGATATAATAGATCTCCATCCCAGCCTTTGCTTTTTAAATTATAAATTATTCAGATAACCTGATTTGTTATAGCTATCTAAATCCAATTTAGAGTTTATATTGTTGGCCTCCATGTCTATAGAAGAGATGGAAGACTCCAAAAATAGGCGTATACCGCTGCAAGTGGCGAACACACGGTATTCTTTAGTAAAAGGCGAAAGAATAGTTCGCTCTGTGTTCACCACACGGCTCCGTAATTGGCACCGTCTTCATTCGGCTTATCTATACTTCCTTGTTAGTCCAGTATTTATTGCTTTAATCAATGTGGGACAGTTCTGCGCCCCTCTCAATTTAAGTTTTCAGTTTTCTGGGAAGAAATTGGTCTGGGAGAATGATTGGTCAAAGGGGATTTTAAGGCTTTTTCCTTTGCATTTGGCACAGTCCACTTGAAACAACTCGATCGGTCTCCTCACTGGTAGATTAGAAATATAGGCAAATCAACTGTTAATATAATCATGTCCACATATCACAAGGTATTGAAACAAGTCTAGATTGCATTGTAGTTAATTTCTAAGTTTAAAGAAATTGTGGTGTGAGAGAGATTTAGAGGTTAAAAGAAAACTAAAATATTATAAGGAAGTCATTAACTACACTCTAGAAGATCAAAAGCATCTCTTTGTATTAATGAGTTTAAAGAAAAAAATTAATATAGCTAAGATAAGAACGAATTCTCATGAGCTCCATAGTGAAACTGGTCGTTGGATAGTTCCTAAAACACCATGGATGGAAAGGATCTGTCGCCTCTGTGAGAATAGGATCATTGAAGATGAAAACCACTTCCTCTTAGAGTGCACTGCATACACCCACATTAGATCTCAGTTTCGTAATCTTTATTGCAATACCGACTTTCCTAGCCTTTTAACTTGTCAAAATTATAGTGAGCTCGGGACACTTCTCACCAAGCTCTTTGAGCATAGGAATAAATTCTTAAAGCAAACTAATTAATTTGCTTCTTTAGGTCCGATAGACCAAAGTTTAGTCTTAGTAGACGTTAACCACCACCATCATCATCATATTATTATATGAATATTAATAACCCAACTAAGTAGCTTTTAAGAAATAACTAAGTAGCTTTAAAAAACTAATGCAATCTATGATATCTTCAAAATGATATCTCGATATCTCGTACCCTAACTTTCTGCAAATTTTATCATATGAAAAATATGATGTAAAATTATACGTTGCTCATAGTCACTGCCAAAATGGATAGTTATTTTGCTTTGTCTTAACTTTTTCCTATTTCTTATATATATTGTTTTATTTATTATTAAATTCATTTGTGATATGTTTCAATTTTATTAATTATTAAATTCATTCAATTCTTAAGATAAGTTACCGAAATGGTAAGAGAGTTCACAATTGCAGGCTGACTTTTAATTGCATCACTAGTGAAACCCATGCTCTTCGTAACATTGAAATCCCCTACATAAATCAACACATGGTCATGTTAAATTATAATTTAATACAAATTCATAAACCAGGGTTTTAAAAAATTGTGAATTTCTCCAGTCATGCTATCACTTAAATGGATTGTTTAGAGGTTTGTAGCTTATAGAAAGTTGGAACTCTGCTCTATGGTGTTAGATGTAATTGAAATTCTTGATTAGTTGGTATTTCAACCCTATAGTCATCATTTGAACCAATTATATTTTATTATATTTTGGGATTTCAAGAGGTGAAATATTTAAGACTTTAAATCAATACATATTTCAATTACTTGAAAAACAAATACAATATATATGATTATAAAATGTTTTCTTATTGTGATTATTGCACCCAAAATGCCACGCAGGTGTAATAATCAAGTTGTAATGATACACAATGCAGAAAAAGCACAACAATAGCAAACTCTAGCACCATAGAGGAGGTAATAAACATAAATAAAAGGAGAAAATGCATAGAACGTCATGCCACTGCAAGGCAAGCATAAAGAGGGCCACGCGACAGGCGGATTGGAACGGAGTCGACACAGGTATTTAGGTGGCGTCATCTTGAAAATTTCCAAATTTTCCCATCTTGCAGAGGGAAAAGAGGTCACTAAGATTATATAAATAGTTTGCACATTGGAAAAATTAAATAAACATAAAAAATAATTACACTTTTAAGACTGAATAAGTAGTTAATAAACAAAATGAACTCATGTAAAATGAATAACAAAACATAAATACTTTTAAATTTATATAAAGTAAACAAAAATGTTTACAGCTTTGTGTGTGTGTGTGTGTGTGTGTGTTTGAAAAAAAACATTAAACGTCACCCTCATCATTCAAGGGATTGCTTCAATCTGTGATTCTTGGAATGAAAGAAAAATGATCAGATTTACCTTGAACACTGGTGTCCAATAACTATTTGAATTCTAATTGTGCTCTCTAATGAGTTCTTCGTAAGCAATTAGACTTAAATCCATTTGAAAACATGAACAAGACCACTTTATATCACCAAGTCAAGGGGTACCCTCTTTGAAATGAAAAATGTTCTATTAAGTGCGGAAGAATTTACAAAAGAAAGAATACATTTGTAATTGGTTTTTATCAATGTTATTGCAAACCTCCATGATTCTTTTACTTATATTATCTATTGTAGCTCTATAAAATTCTAAAATTATATTGTAGCGTTATGAAATGACTGATATTGACTGGCAATTGTTAGAGCATTTGAGTGGACTTAAAGATGTGGCAGTGAACAAAGTAATATTAATTATTTTTATGAATCCACTTTAAATTTACCTAAGAGTGAATCCAAGTGTGAAACTATGTGATACATTGCATATTGGACTTGTAACATCCCTTTTCTATCCCGACCTGAAATACAAACGTAAGCATGTGGCATTGTAAGTATCGATTCTAACTTCCTAAAAATTGTGAATTCAATTAATAGAGTTAGGAGGCTAAAAACTTGATGCGACGAAAAGACGATTGGGAACGAATCCACTACATGGAGAGGTCAATGGTTATGAATCCATGAGAATCCAATTGAATATGACATGTTGTCGTCATGACGACACGGGTATGGGAAGAAGGGTGAAGTGTTGATACTCACCTAGTTGTTTAACAACTTATATGTGTGTGTGTGTGTGTGTGTGTTATAAGCTTTAGATTAATTCCTAAAATAAACTTAGAATGAGATCTAATGGACAGTATTATGAGTGTGTGTTTACCGTTGTATGTAAGTGTTTATTAAGGTAAACACACAATTACGATTTATTCACTTCTTGATATCATTTCGCTCAATAAGGAGGATTAGTAGGTTATTAGATTTCTAGGGTTTTTTAATAAAGGCTTATAAGAGAGCAATTATAAAATAATTGATATAGTTCAATTAAAAGACCAATTAAAAAGATTATTTCTATTTTCGATTTGTTGGTGTATAAGGATGGTGACCTCATTAGGGAGAGATGAGCCTCATCTTTTAAAAGAAAGAAACATGGAGCAAGTTTTTAGGGGCAATCTCACACTTTTTCAGCTTTGTCCCTTCTCCATGAACAAGAGAGGGATGCAATCCTAGTTATGAGGATCTGGTCCCCAATACCTTCGTAAATAAAAAGGTTACAATCGTTGAGCAGAGGGGGGCAGTTTTTCCATTTCTAGAGGTAAAGCGCAATCCAATGGGGGAAACTCTGACCAAAAGTCGGTACTTCATCTCATTGTAGGTGTTTTTTGGGATTTCAAAAATGGATCTGGAGAGTCCATGTATGCGGAAGGATCAGCGTCTGCATGTTAATCCGGGGAACCAAATACAGGAACCTGATCTGGAAAGATTGGTATGCCTTTCCACCATTGATTGTGTTTGAGTCTCTGGAATCGTTTTAGTCCTTGTATACGTTTCAGTCTTTGTTTATGTTAAACTTCGACTGAATTTGGATATGTAAATGTGTTGTAATAAAATCGTTGTGTGTGCATTAACCGTGGTCTTCATTTTATAGATCTAGGAAGACTATGAAAGTCATTCCTTATTTGTGTTTGCATTTGGATCTATACATGTGTTGTAATGAAATTGATGTGCATGCGTTTAACATTGGTCTACATTTTATAGATCTAGGAAGACTTTGAAAGTCATTCCTTATCTGTGTTTTCATTTGGATATATATGTGTGTGTGTGTGTGTGTGTTGTAATGAAATCCTTGTGCATGCATTTAAACTTGGTCTACATTTTATAGATCTAGGAAGACTCTGAAATTCATTCCTTACCTACGTTTGCATTTGGATTTGTATATGTGTTGTAACAAAATAGTTGTGCATGTGTTTAACCATGGTTTGCATTGTACAAATCTAGGAAGACTCTGAAAGTCATTCCTTACATGGGTTTTCTTTTGGATCTGTAAACGTGTTGTAAGGAAATCAATGTGCATGTGTTTAACCTTGGTCTGCATTGTATAGATCTAGGAAGACTCAGAAATTCATTCCTTACCTACGTTTGCATTTGGATATGTAATATGTGTTGTAATGAAAATCACTAGTATGCGTTTAACCTTGGTCTGCATTTTATAGATCTAGGAAAGTCATTCCTTGTATGTGTTTGCATTTGGATCTATAATATGCGTTGTAATAGATAAAACTTAGATCTGATCTCAGGGTATGAGTGTTAACCTAAGTCTTCGTTGATGATAACTATCAGATCTTATTTTCTTGCATGTGTGGATCAAATCTCTGAATATGATTTAACTTATCTATGCTTTTGATCATGGTATGTTTTGTCTCTGTATTGGTTAAATTTAGATCTGAGAAAGATCCCTGGACATGATTTAAAATCTTTGTATAAGTTTTGATAAGGGTCTTCATTTGGATTATATAATTAGTCTGCATTATAAATCTGGATTTTCATTGCATTTTTGTTAAAGTTGTTATTCTGCTACGTGTACAGTTGAAGAGGGATGGCATCACACCGAGCCTGAGTTTCAACATTAGGGGTTCTTAATTTATTTACTCCTATGCATGAATAGTAGAAGAGGGACGACATTTATGCCAAGCCTGAGTCTCTACGTTATTGATTTATATTTTATTTATTTATAGATTGTATATTCTCTATTTAGAGAGATGGAAATATATCCAAGCTCGGGCTTCAGATTGCTTATGCTCTGCATGAACAATAGAGGAGGGACGACAATGGAAGCTAAGACTAGTCAATTGATTGTATGTTTGTAATGTATTTTGCTCTGTGGAGGAGGGACGACCAATGGAGCTGAGTCCCAGTATTACATTTCTTACATATTACTCGTTGTTATGTATGATTACATGACTCGGTTAGGTATTTTGGGTGAACTCATATGATCAAACAAGGTTGTCTGATTTGTTTGCTGCCATGGGTATCGTCCTACTTAACAGCCATTAGTTATGTCACTTTGGTGAGAAGTCGTATACCTTGAAGATAGATTTATAATGTTTGGGGAATATTCTTATCATGTTTTGAAAAGGGAATAATATTTAATAGACCCTTTTATGTTAAAGAAATGGAGCCAAATGTTAAATACGGGAAACCCTACCTTACTTTTTGGATTAGATGAGAGTTTGACACTAAGCCACTTTAACAAATATGGGAAGGATTCTAAGTATACTTCTACCTTAGTGGATTCGTTACCCAACTCAGGGGTGACTCTAAGCGAGAAAACATACGCCATATAGAGTCAATGGTTGGGAGGAATATCGAAGTTGTAACATACCCATAATATCATCAATAGATCCTTGGGGTACACTGTGTAAGATTTATCTTTTAATGAAACATTCAAGTACACCAATTTGTTAGCCTTATTAAATATTGAATTTATAATAAAACACAAGGTTATAAGTTTGTAAAACAATCACACATATTCTTACATTTCCCATACATGAGTAGGCAGGCATACATATCCTTGAGACGATAATCGAATCTTCAAGCAATCCCAAGCCACATAGGTACCTAAGAGTGTAATGATCACTCCTAAGCGCCCAAGTAGGAGTCGTGGTTCTGGTGTACTGAGTAGTTTGCTAAAGAACAACAATATTAGTTATCTTCAACACTTCTGAAAATGAGGAAACCTAACGTATAAAAATATTAAGTTTGTAGAATGATTCACCCTATTGTCTTCTACTTCCCTTCCACTATTGGAATGCCTTCTCTACAACCATAACTTGAAAAAAACGTTAATTCAATATACATAGGAGAAAATAAATCAATTAATAAGTTTAACAGCATAAGCTACACAACAAGCTTATAACATGATAAAAAATTACTTTCCTAATCAAAAGTTAACCATTACAGGTTACTATTAGAATCTGAAAGGATTAAGAGACTGAAGGCACGACTTCGACTTTCCTACCAACCATTGGCTCTATTTGGCGTATGTTGGTCCACCCCGAGCCACCCCCAAGTTGGGTGACGAACCATTGAGGAAAGCTTAATATAAAAGTATCTTCATGTTTCATAAGGTGACTTTGTGATTACATTCACATCCCAACCCAGTTTTAACAAGGTACGACTTATGTTTTAAACAATGTTAAGTTCAAGTGAATCTTTTCTTTCCCAAACAAGTTTAGAGTAATGATACGTGCACTTAGAACATTTGGATCTATCATTTTACAATCCCAAAATTTTAGGAAATTCACAGGTACGTTCCTAGAGGTAACTAGATGGAAAGACACTTCGAGATCTAAAAATCCCAGGCAAGAATAACATACAAACAATGGTATTTCCAGATCTAAAATTACAGACGCTGCATAATGATTTCGATGAAAACGTAGAGTCTTATATATTAAGAACTCATATAATCCTGTAAGAAAAAACTCACATTACAGAACATCGATTGTTTATTAGATCTACATGGCAGATTGAACATGTATTTAGTTTTGAAATCCCAGAACAATGCATCTAGATTCAACACCCATAAGGATTAGTAACACACAGACATTGAATCAATATAAAATGCAGACATTGGCTCAGATCCCTAAACATTGTCAAATCTAAAATGTATTTGTACAAGACACACACCATATTCGAATTGTATTCAAAATAAAATTGTATACATTGCTTCAGATCTAACGCATGCATTCAAGACACACTCTGATCAAAATCGCATTCGATAGCCCGTTGGAAGGGTCTTTCCAAAGTTTACAACTTTTGACTGGGGCCAAATGCATGCCCAATGCAACCATTGAGCCCCCAGAATCGCCAAAAAACGTCGTTAAGGATCTCAAAACAGCCCCAAAAGTTGGGGACTCGAAAAACCATAGAAAAATAACTGGGAAACTAAACAATTGTTTTGAGCTAGTGGAATATGTGGGTGGCCACCGATCTCTATCTGGATCAATCCTACATCCTTAGGAAGCAATGGTCTCCATTGCGTTAAATCTCGTATCATGTCTTTAACTGTGTGGTGAGATGATCTCCTAGTGCGACATTTGTTGAAGTGAAGATGTTGTCTTTCTTTCACATCCTGAGAGGGCTGTAATTGATGTATGGATGATTTGTTTCTCGAAGAGCACCTTGAATGCGTGGTATTGCACTGTAGAGGTACTTGGGTAGATGAGGAAACAACGAATCTGTGTTCTTCTTGTTTCTGCAGAGCAGAGACACCCCATGTCGAGGATGTGGAGGTCTTTGTGATCTGATGTTTTCCTTTAGAGACAATTGTGAAGAGGGCTAATTTCCTGGTGTGGGAGCTTATCTTCCTACCTTGCGAGACTGTGTTAGGTGCAACTGTCTCTGGTATCTGATAGATTTGTCCCTCCAAAGTGACAATGACACTAAGAGGTCATGACTCATATACATCATGATGCTTCCACATAAATGGTTGTCCTAAAAGAACATCACAGACTTAAAGAGGGGCCACGTCACATAGTACCTCATCTTTGAAAGGATTGATGCCATATGGTAGGAGGCATTCTTGAGTAATGTGGATTCCTCATCCTTTTCTTAGCCAACCGATGTTGTAGAGTTGCGGGTGTGGTGTCCTTGGAAGCTCCAGCCTCTTGATGAATTCTGTAGAGATCATGTTCTTTTGGCTGTCATTGTCAACAAAAAAATGTAGTGGGATTCCCTTCACCCACATTTGCGAGTGGAAGAGGTGCTCCTTTGCCTCTGACTCTTTAGGCTTCTCTGGTTGAATCTGTGTAGTAGCAACAGTGACAATGGGGTCTGCATCAATAATTTGCTTCCCACAGTCTGCGGTTGTGGCATTAGGTTCTGAATCGGAATCAAGATCTGATTCTGAAGATTTGATCTCGACAACCAATGACTTCTTTGAGCGACATTTATCAGTGTTGTGCTAGGGGATTTTGTGGAACTCACACCACTTCCTATTGTCCTTATTTGTCTTTCCATTCCCCTTCTTTGCTTGTGGCAGGGAATTGTTGGCATTTCCTTGTCATGTGTTCTGCAGGCCAGGGTTTCCCTTTTCGTGCTTCTGTAGTGGGTTCGTAGGCACAAAGTCTCGCTTGTTCTTTTGTTGAAATTTCCCCTCGATTTTGATAGCATACCAATAGGCAGATCCAAGTGAAGAGATGTCGAGGAATTCCATATCAATTCGGATGTACTAAAGTAGAACACTGTGATATTTCAGTATCAGGTGCCGCTCAAAGTCCTTGATACCCAACTTTATGCGCAAGGTATGAAGAGATGTCGAGGAATTCCATATCAATTCGGATGTACCGAAGTAGACCACTGTGATATTTCAGTATCAGGTGCCGCTCAAAGTCCTTGATACCCAACTTTGTGCGTAAGGTATGAAGAGATGTCGAGGAATTCCATATGACAGCATACCGATAGGAAGATCCAAGTGAAGAGATGTCAAGGAATTCCATGTCAATTCGGATGTACCAAAGTAGACCACTGTGATATTTCAGTATTAGGTGCTGCTCAAAGTCCTTGATACCCAACTATGTGTTTAACCTTGGTCTGCATTGTATAGATCTAGGAAGACTCAGAAATTCATTCCTTACTTACGTTTTCATTTGGATATGTAATATGTTTTGTAATGAAAATCACTAGTATGCATTTAACCTTGGTCTGCATTTTATAGATCTAGGAAAGTCATTCCTTGTATGCATTTGCATTTGGATCTGTAATATGTGTTGTAATAGATAAAACTTAGATATGATCTTGGGGTATGAGTGTTAACCTAAGTCTGCGATGATGATAACTATCAGATCTAATTTTCTTGCATGTGTGGATCGAATCTATGAATATGATTTAACTTATCTATGGTTTCGATCATGGTCTGTTTTGTCTCTGTATTGGTTAAATTCAAATCCAGGAAAGATCCCTGGACACGATTTAAAATCTCTGTATAAGTTTTTATAAGGGTCTTCATTTGGATTATATAATTAGTCTGCATTATAGATTTGGATTTTCGTTGCATTTTTGTTAAAGTTGTTATTCCACTGCATGTACAGTTGAAGAGGGATGGCATCACACCGAGCCTGAGTTTCTACATTAGGGGTTCTTAATTTATTTACTCCTATGCATGAATAGTAGAAGAGGGACGACATTTATGCCAAGCCTGAGTCTCTACGTTATTTATTTATATTTTATTTATTTATAGATTGTATATTCTCTATTTAGAGAGATGGAAATATATCCAAGCTCGAGCTTCAGATTGTTTATGCTCTGCATGAACAATAGAGGAGGGACGACAATGGAAGCTAAGACTAGTCAATTGATTGTATGTTTGTAATGTGTGTTTCTCTGTGGAGGAGGGATGACCAATGGAGCTGAGTCCCAGTATTACATTTCTTACATATTACTCGTTGTTACGTATGATTACATGACTTGGTTAGGTATTATGGGTGAACTCATATGATCAAACCAGGTTGTCTGAATTGTTTGCTTCCATGGGTATCGTCCTGCTTAACATCCATTAGTTATGTCACTTTGGTGAGAAGTCATATACCTTGAAGATAGATTTATAATGTTTGGGGAATATTCTTATCTTGTTTTGAAAAGGTAATTCCACTTAAGAGTTAATATTTAATAGACCCTTTTATGTTAAAGAAATGGAGCCAAATGTTAAATACGGGAAACCCTACCTTATTTTTTGGATTAGATGAGAGTTTGACACTAAGCCACTTTAACAAATATGGGAAGGATTCTAAGTATACTTCTACCTTAGTGGATCCGTTACCCAACTCGGGGGTGACTCTAAGCGGGAAAACATACGCCATATAGAGTCAATGGTTGGGAGGAATGTCAAAGTTGTAACATACCCATAATATCATCAATAGATCCTTGGGGTACACTGTGTAAGATTTATCTTTTAATGAAACATTCAAGTACACCAATTTGTTAGCCTTATTGAATATTGAATTTATAATAAAACAAAAGGTTATAAGTTTGTAAAACAATCACACCTACTCTTACATTTCCCATACATGAGTAGGCAAGCATACATATCCTTGAGACGATAATCGAATCTTCAAGAAATCCCAAGCCACATAGGTACCTAAGAGTGTAATGATCACTCCTAAGCGCCCGGGTAGGAGTCATGGTTCTGGTATACTGAGTAGTTCGCTAAGGAACAACAATATTAGTTATCTTCAACACTTCTGAAAATAAGGAAACCTAACTTATAAAAATATTAAGTTTGTAGAATGATTCACCCTATTGTCTTCTACTTCCCTTCCAATATTGGAATGCATTCTCTGCAACCATAACTTGAAAAAAACATTAATTCAATATACATAGGAGAAAATAAATCAATTAATAATTTTAGCAGCATAAGCTACACAACAAGCTTATAACATGATAAAAAATTACTTTCCTAATCAAAAGTTAACCATTATGGGTTACTATTAGAATTTGAAGGATTAAGAGACTGAAGCCACGACTTTGACTTTCCTACCAACCATTGGCTCTATTTGGTGAATGTTTGTCTGCCCAGAGCCAACCCTGAGCTGGGCGACGAACCACTAAGGCAAGCTTAATATAAAAGTCTCTTCATGTTTCATAAGGTGACTTTGTGATTACATTCACATCCCAACCCAGTTTTAACAAGGTACGACTTATGTTTTAAACAATGTTAAGCTCAAGTGAAGCTTTTCTTTCGCAAACAAGTTTAGAGTAATGATACGTGCACTTAGAACATTCGGATCTATCATTTTACAATCCCAAAATCTTAGGAAATTCACGGATACGTTCCTAGAGGTAACTAGATGGAAAGACACTTCGAGATCTAAAATTCCCAGGCAAGAATAACATACAAACAATGGTATTTCCAAATCTAAAATTACAAACACTGCATAATGATTTTGATCAAAACGTAGAGTCTTATATATTAAGAACTCATATAATCATGTAAGAAAAAACTCACATTACAGACCATCGATCATTTATTAGATCTACATGGAAGATTGAACATGTATTTAGTTTTGAAATCCCAGAACAATGCATCTAAATTCAACACCCATAAGGATCATTAACACACAGATATTGAATCAATAGAAAATGCAGACATTGGCTCAGATCTCAAAACATTGTCAAATCCAAAATGTAGTTGTATAAGACACACACCATATTCGAATTGTATTCAAAATAAAATTGTATACATTTCTTCAGATCTAACGCATGCATTCAAGACACACTCAGATCAAAATCGCATTCGACAGCCTGTTGGAAGGGTCTATCCAAAGTTTACAAGTTTTGACTGGGGCCAAATGCATCCCTAATGCAACCATTTGGCCCCCAGAATCACCAAAAAAACGTCGTTTAGGATCTCAAAATGGCCCCAAAAGTTGGGGACTCGAAAAACCATAGAAAAATAACTGGGAAACTAGACAATTGTTTTGAGCCAGTGGAATATCTAGGTGGCCGTCGATCTCCATCTGGATCAATCCTCCATCCTTAGGAAGAAATGGTCTCCATTGCGTCAAATCCTATATCATGTCTCGAACTATGTGGTGAGATGATCTCCTGGTGTGACATTTGTTGAAGTGAAGATGTTGTCTTTCTTTGACATCCTGAGAGGGTTGTAATTGATGTATGGATGATTTGTTTCTGGAGGAGCACCTTGAATGCGTGGTATTGCACTGTAGAGGTACTCGGGTAGATGAGGAAACAACAACTCTGTGTTCTTGTTTCTGCAGAGCAGAGACACCCCGTTTAGAGGATGTGGAGGTATCTGTGATCTGATGTTTTCCTTTAGAAGCAATTGTGAAGAGGGCTAATTTCCTGGTGTGGGAGCTTATCTTCCTACCTTGTGAGACTGTGTTAGGTGCAACTGTCTCTGGTATCCGATAGAGTTGTCCTTCCAAAGTGACAATGAGACTGCGAGGTTGTGACTCGTATACATCATGACGCTTCCACATAAATGGTTTTCCTAAAAGAACATCACAGACTTCAAGAGGGACCACCTCACATAGTACCTCATCTTTGAAAGGATTGAAGCCATATGGTAGAAGGCATTCTTGAGTAATGTGGATTCCTCATCCTTGGCTTAGCCAACCGATGTTGTAGGGTTGCGGGTGAGGTGTCGTCGGAAGCTCCAACCTCTTGATGAATTCTGTAGAGATCAAGTTCTTTTGGCTGTAATTGTCAACAACAAAATGTAGTGGGATTCCCTTCACCCACATCTACGAGTGGAAGAGGCGCTCCTCTGCCTTTGAATCTTCAGGATTCTTTGGTTGAATTTGTGTAGTAGAAACAGTGACAGTGGGGTTTGCATCAATAATCTGCTTCCCACAGTCTGCGGTTGTGGCATTGGGTTCTGAATCGGAATCAGGATCTAATTCTGAAGATTTGATCTCGACAACCAACGACTCCTTTGAGCGACATTCATTAGTGTTGTGCTAGGGGATTTTTTGGAACTCACACCACTTCCCATTGTCCTTATTTGTCTTTCCATTCCCCTTCTTTACTTGTGGCGGGGAATTGTTGTCATATCCTTGTCATGTGTTCTACAGGCCAGGGTTTCCCTTTTTGTGCTTCTGCAGTGGGTTCGTAGGTACAAAGTCTTGCTTGTTCTTTTGTTGAAATTTCTCCTCGATTTTGACAGCATACCGATAGGCAGATCCAAGTGAAGAGATGTCGAGGAATTCCATACCAGTTCGGATTTACCGATGTAGACCAATGTGATATTTCAGTATCAGGTGCCGCTCAAAGTCCTTGATACCCAACTTTGTGCGCAAGGTATGAAAGTTGTTGGTGTACTCTGACACTGTCTGATCCCTCTCTTGATGCAGAACGATCCATTTGGTGTACTGGTCATCATAGTTTCCCACATGATAATCTTGTTCCTTGACAACATCTATGAAATAGGCCCAAGTGGGATTTGTCTCAAACATTCCAAACTCTTCTGATGAGTTTTTCTCCCAATAAGTACCCCACCAATTTTGGACATGGGGGACTTCCTTAAGGAGCGCAAAGGTGATGTTCTCCCTCTCGGATAAACTGTGGACAAAAATACCCTTGTAGAACATTCAACCAATTATCTAGGGCATCTGCATCGATATGGCCTTCAAATAAAGGAATATCAAAGTTAACTTGTACCTTGAATGGGGTTTCATCTCTGGAACACTTGCTCGTTGAAGGTGTATTCGCCATTGTCGGCATTCGTAGAAGCATTTGGGTGAAACTATCCATCATCTCGTTCCTCTGTCATTCGAGGGCTTCCTCGAGCAGCGACTTGATAAGATCTCGTGCTCCGTTGTCTCTCTTTTCTTCCACCATGGGAGGTCGTTTGGGGCAGTGAGAATGATCTTCCCCAAGTGAAACTATTTCGAGACCAAAATTTTTATACCCTTGCCTCGTCGGGGACATGCGCCGAGAAACAATCAAAAGTGCAGATCGCTCCGATACCACCGATCTGGGTTAATGTGGGAACAAAATTAAATAAGAGAAATAACATCATAAACACATACATATTGCAATGGAAACAAAGATATAGTAAACACATATTCTATTAAATGGTGGAAATAGAACATATTGTAATACAATAAATACAATAGCTAGAATGGTGGTAGCTATCTTTGAGAAGAGATGTGGCTGCTATGCTCATCCGTGAAAGTTGAATACAAAATGAGGCCAAAGGGGCATATTTATAATAAGAATGAGGGTGAGAACCCCAACAGTCCAAAACATAACCCTAGAAGATGAACTGTCATAAATTTTGCGGCCCCAAGGTGGTAAGTTGAACAGTCAACTTCCCGCGGTCATAACTTTTGCATATGATCTCCAATTTGGGAGATTGTTAGCCCATTGGAAAGGTATATTCGAGCTTTACAACTTTCAAATAGTGCAAAATATTTGCTAATGATAACCATTTGGCCCCCCGAATCGCCAAAAAACGTCGTTTAGCGCCTCAAAACGGCCCCAGAAGTTTGGGACTCGAAAAAACCGTAGAAAAATAACTGGGAAACTAGACAATTGTTTTGAGCCAGTGGAATAGGTGGGTCACCACTGATCTCCATATGGATAAATCCTCCATCCTTAGGAAAAAATGGTATCCATTGCTTCAAATCCCGTATCATATCTCAAACTGTGTGGTGAGATGATCTCCTGGTGCGACATTTGTTGAAGTGAAGAGGTTATCTTTCTTTGACATCCCGAGAGGGTTGTAATTGGTGTATGGATGATTTGTTTCTAGAGGAAAACCTTGAATGTGTGGTATTGCACTATAGAGGTACTCGGGTAGAAGAGGAAACAATGACTCTGTGTTCTTCTTGTTTCCGTAGAGAAGAGACACCCCATGTAGAGGATGTGGAGGTCTCTGTGATATGATTTTTTCCTTCAGAGGTAATTGTGAAGAGGGATAATTTATTAGTGTGGGAGCTTATATTCCTACCTTGTGATACTTTTTTAGGTGCAATTGTCTCTGGTATCCAATAGAGTTGTCCTCCCAAAGTGACAATGACACTGTGAGGTCATGAATCATATATAGTATGACGCTTCCAGATAAATGGTTGTCCTAAAAGAACATCACAGACTTCAAGAGGGGCCACGTCACATAGTACCTCATCTTTGAAAGGATTTATACCATATGGTATGAGGCATTGTTGAGTAATGTGGATCCCTCGTCATTGGCTTAGCCATTCAATGTTGTAGGGTTGCGGGTGTGGTGTTGTCAGAAGCTCCAACCTCTTGATGATTTCTGCAGAGACCAGGTTCTTTTAGATGCCGTTGTCAACAAAAAAATGTAGTGGGATTCCCTTCACCCACATCTGTGAGTGGAAGAGGCGCTCTTCTGCCTCTAACTCTTTAGGCTTCTCTGGTTGAATATGTGTAGTAGCAATAGTGACTGTGGGGACTGCATCAATAATCTGCTTCCCATGGTCTATGGTTGTGGCATTGGGTTCTGAATTAGAGTCGAGATCTGATTTTGAAGATTTATCTCAGCCACCAAAGACTGATTTGAGCAACATTCATCAGTGTTATGCCAGGGGATTTTATGGAACTTGCACCACTTCCCGACGTCCTTCTTTGTCTTTTCATTCCCCTTCTTTGCTTGTGGCGGGTACTAGTTGTCATTTTATTTTCATGTGTTATGCGGGCCAGGGTTTCCCTTTCCTTGCTTTTGCGGTGGGTTCGCAGGTCCAAAGTCTCGCTTATTCTTTTGTCAAAATTTCTCCTTGATTTTGAAAGCATACCGATAGGCATATCCAAGTGAAGAGATGTAGAGGAAGGCCATCTCAGTTCGGATGTATCGATGTAGACCACTGCGATATTTCAGTTTCAGGTGCCACTTGGAGTCCTTGATACCCAACTTTGTACGCAAGGTATGAAAGTTGTTGGTGTACTCTAACACCGTCTGGTCCCTCTCTTGACGCAGAACGGTCCATTTGATGTACTGGTCATCATAGTTTCCCACAGGGTAATATTTTTCCTTGACGGCGTCTATGAAAGAGGCCCAAGTGGGATTTGTAACAAGCATTCCAGACTCGTTTGATGAGTTTTTCTCCCAATAAGTACCCCACCAATTTTGGGCATGGGGGGCTTCCTTAAGGAGAGCAAAGGTGATAGTTTCCCTATTGAAGAAACTGTGGACAGAGAAATTCCCTTCTAGAACATTCAACCAATTATCTAGGGCATCTGCATCGATCTGGACTTCAAATAAAGGAATATCAAAGTTAACTTTTACCTTGAATGGGGTTTCATCTCCGAAACGCTTTCTCGTTCAAGGTGTATTCGTCATTGCTGACATTTGTAGAAGGATTTGGGTGAAACTATCCATCACCTCATTCCTATGTCGCTCGAGGGCTTCCTCGAGCAACGACTTGATAGAATATCCTGCTCTGTTGTATCTATTTTCTTCTGCCATGGGATGTCATTTGGGGCGGCGAGAGTGATTTTCCCCAAGTGAAACTAGTTCGAGAGCAAACTTTCTATAACCTAACCTCGTCGGGGATATGCACCGAGAAACAATCAAAAGAGAAGATTGCTCTGATACCACTAATCCAGATTTATGTGGGAACGAAATGAAATAATGGAAATAACATCATAAACACAAATATATTGCAATGGAAACAAAGATACAATAAACACATATTCTATTAAATGGTGGAAATAGAACATAATGTAATACAATAAATATAATAGCTAAAATAGTGGTAGATATCTATCAGAAGAGATGTGGCTTCTACGCTCATCTGTGCAAATATGAATACAAAGGCCAAAGGGGCCTATTTATAATAAGAATGAGGGAGAGAACCCCAACAGTCCAAAACATAACCCTAGAAGATGAATTGTCATAAATTTTGGAGCCCTAAGGTGGTAAGTTGAACAATCAACTTCCCGAGGTCATAACTTTTGCATATGATCTCCGATTTGGGGGCTCGATAGCCAGTTGGAAAGGTCTATTTGATATTTACAACTTTCAAATTGGGCTAATTGTATGTCGATGGCAGCCATTTGATCCCCCAAATTTCCAAAAACATCGTTTAGGGCCTCAAAAAACGTTTGGGACTCGAAAAACCGTAGAAAAATAATTGGGAAACTGGACAATTGCTTTGAGCCAATGGAATAGGTGGATGTCCACCTATCTCCATCTGGATCAGAGATCATATAAATAGATCTCCTCACTTACATTTTGAATCAACATATAAGTGGGATTATTACGATAATATTGTTTTTCCCTAACTAGGGCTCTTTGTAGAGGATGCGTTATTCTTGAGGATGATTTTATTTGGGTTACACAAGCTGGATTTTTGGAATTTTCTGGATAAATTTTCTTTACGATGATGCTTATATTTGTTGGCACAACACAAGCCCATTGAGGTCTGGTTTTTACCTTTTTGTTTATTGTTGGTAGATTATGCAAGTTCTTGGTTGAATGGTAGCAATAGGGCTACATTTAGCTTAGGGTTTATCGTTTCCAGCCATTTATCACCTCAAATAGAGGAGGGATGTTTCCTTTATGAACGTTTCTCCACGGTTTGTCCTTAAGTTTTCTGGAGTAGTTGTTTACCTAGGCTAGGTCTCCCCATCCTTTTTTCTCCTCCTCCATAGATTCCCTAGGACTAGGGCACCATTGTATTCTTGCCTCCAAGCTCCCTTCCTCGAAGCCTTTCCAAACTTCACTACTCTTAACACTATCTCCAAGCATCCATTTTTTTTGTTCCCTCCATCCTCACTTAGGCCATCCTCCCTACGCAACTCCCTTATGTGCTCGCGCTATCCCTTCGTCTACCCAGTAGTTGTCTTTCTCTCTCCTATTCGGCTGCTTCCATCCTCGCGCATCTCACAGCTGCTACCTCGAGTCCTTCTCGCACTCTCTCTTTCACGCGTCTCCCAATCCCATTCACGTGGACCTCATCCTACTTCATGCCTCTTCGTACCATTATCTCCACCATATCTCGCAGCCTGACGACTCTTCCTCATTTTTATCCCAGTAGCTGCCATCCTAATCTCTCCCTCCGCGAACCCACTAGTGCAACATCATCTCGGGCCTGCCCTAGATTGTTACTAATCCCTAAGGCCCTCTCCACTCTCATTTACCTCCACCTGCCACTACAACACCCTCATCGGTCCTCTCTCTCTTCACACGACTCTTGCCACCCAAAGGCAACCCTTTCCCTCTGCTCCCATCATCTTACTGATTGCTAACCCATCACATCATGATTTCCATCCCATCGTTACTCGATTTACCTCCCTCGGCCTTCACTCCCCTTCATCCTCGCCTGCAACCAGGATCTAATGCTTCTACTCTCTCGTCCCTTTGGATTCTCTCCCGACCTCCGCTGGCCTCTCTGTCATCCCCACGATCCGACTTCTTCCCTCGCTTCCAGCAGCGGCTTGCCCCACGGGCTGCCTCTCCACAACTCCCATTACTACAATTAGTAGCCTGCTTCAGTGCATGATCTGCAAGTGTCCACCGATATCATGCCAGAGGGTGGTGCTCTAAAGCTTTCTGCTTTATCCCTAGGTTATCGTTTCACTAACGATCATTCATTGTCGCCTATTGTGTTTTTAAAATTGTTATTAAACTTTATTTACAACCATCAGTTTGAGAAATCATCCTATGTCATATAGTATTTTGTTTATCATTAGTCTATTAGACTTTCGTATCCAATATTCAATATAATTTGTCTTCCTTTTTTTTGTTGAACGTTGTAACCGCTTACATTTACTGCATAATATTTGGACTATTATTAATATACAAATCTAATAGCTCTTACTTTATGATAATGATTTGGAAAAATAAATTAGTGATAACTTTGCCAATAATTACATATTATGTTTATTTCTTGCACATCTACCACTTCGCGTGCTTACAGTTGACTCGATTAGGCACTGGTAATTAACACATATATATATATATATATATATGCAAGATCTATTTCTCTGTTTTAGTGTCCTTACTGGATCAAAATAGGGCTCTCCCTAGGAGGTTTTGACTTCTGAAGAAGTTTAGGATGATGGACTAAGGTGATAGTGGTCACTCTTCCCTCATATGCTTACCAGCGGCTCGAACTTCCATTTCAATCGGTAACAGACCCTTTCCATCCTCCAAAAGTATTTTTATTAGCCTTCACTTAAGTCTGAAGTCAACAAGTAAATTCAATCATGTGTGGTTTGTGCCATTACTAAACCGTCGAATCGAAGACAAGGATTGTACACGCCTTTGTTGGTACCTAGTCGACCACTGGAACCTATTTCTATGGACTACTTGATGGGATATCCTACTACCAAACATCAACATGATGCGATCTTAGTAGTAGTCGACAAATTTTCCAAGATGGCCATTCTCATTCCATGCAATAAGACTACGACAACATAGAATAATGCTCAGCTCTTCTTCGAACATGCTTGGAAACATTATGGCTTACCAACGACCATAATTTCCGATAGAGATGTCAGATTGTCCAGCATATTTTGGAAGACTCTTTGGAAACAACTCAATCCGATACTTTCCTTATCAACATCTTTCCATCCTCAAACAGACGGATAGACGAAAGTTGTGAATCTCTTGGTAGAACAATTGCTCCCAATGTACAACCACAAGCATCGTCGAACACAAAATGAAAGTCTCCCATATACAACACAGTTACAATCATGATCAACGCAGGTCTACGTAAAAGAGTCCATTTGAGATCTATTATGGATTTCAACCATCAACCCACATCAACTTGATTAGTTCATCGACACAATCGAACGACACCGACTCTGACCAACGAGAAGTTGAAAAAGAATTGATGTTTCGAGATAAAATTTGTCACATCCAAAAATAAGCATAGGGAATGTTTCAACTAGCTAATGCGAAAACTATGTTTCAACTAGCTAATGCGAAAACTAAGGCCTGACACAATAAGCATTATATTCCTCATTCATTTCAAATTGGGGATCGGGTCTAGTTGCATCTCAAGAAGGAACGCTTCATTGGTCCATACAAGAAGCTAAATCCTTTGCAATATGGTTCCTATAGTATCCTTAAGCAGATTGGAGAAAACACTTTTCAGTTCGATATCCCTTCATGCTTAGGTTTGCATTTAGTATTTAATGTGGATCTATTTCGACCATACCACGCACCACTGTTGGAATAGAACGACTTGCAAACAACAAAACCCAAAGACATCCATCCAAATGTTCAGAAGCCTCTTCCTTGAGACACCATTGCGGGATGACGAATATGCCATACAAGGACAAACACAATTCCCTTTTTCAGGTGGCTAAATACGGACCGTACTCCTAGTACAAGGAAAATGGTACTCTGCTACTAAACTAAGCAATAAGTTTCCTCATCTATATGAGAAAACAATGGGGACCATTGTTTCTTAAGGAAGGAGGTATGATTCACCCGGATGTTGGCATTATTTGTCGGGGATGATAAGTTCAACACCGACTTCGATTTCGACAGGTTCAATATCACTTTGACAAGTTCTGCACCTCAACAGGTTCAACATCGACTTCGACAAGGTTTGCACCTCGACGGGTTCAATACCGACTTAGACAGATTCAGCATCTTGACATGCATTGTCCACACCAATGACCAACGAACTACGATGGATTGTCTCTCTGTCTTCTAGTCGTCTGTAATGGTTGAACTTCTAAATTGTTCCAACATCTCTTATATTTGAACGTAATGAACATACAACCCAAGCATTCTCAACACTCTATTTAAGCATGCACATTATTGTAATAAACAGCAGTAGTAATGCAACAGTAATGCAGTGATAAATATTGGTTCGAATTCTTGCATATTGTCTGTGTGTGTGTTTGTATGTTTTTGTGTGTAGTGTATTTCCTGCTTTGCTTATTATTATTATGCTTCCGCCATAACAGTAGTCGATTCATACAATTGAACTGTTGTTCCCATCGTGCACCTGGGTGCAGTCAGATCAGATCCCTAGTTAGTCAAAGGGATAGGGTAAATGAACCTAGTTTTCAAAAGCTTCTCAACTTTTGCTTTAATAGCCGCAGATTTCCTAGGATGCACAGGGCAGAGTTTCTACCAAAGTGCTACCAAACAGGTTTTTCCCTTGGGTATGTTTTGATTCTATGGACAACAATAGCAGGGTCAATACCTAACATTTATTCATAACTCCATTCAAAAACATCACAGAACTGTTTGAATAAGGTCGTATATGCTTTGATTTCCTCAGGAGAGCAAGTTTGGCCTATATGGATATGTTCCACGACATCAGGTTTCAATGAGATACCAGTGGGAATAGTTGGTGTAATGTTCCCTAGATTTCCTTTAGTCAAAGTGTCATGTATGAGAATTGGATATTGAGAATTTGAGACGATGTCTGGTGAGACAATGGATTTAATATCATTCTCTACCATGTTTAATGATGGAAGGAAAGACGAGCGGTGGTGGTGGTCTTCCCATGAAATCTCATCCAAGCTCATGATTTCCATAATCGATTTGTGAGAGGGAAAGGATTGGAGGAGATAATCCAATGATGGTGAGGATGAGCGTAACGATGACGACAAAGAATAAGGGTTTGATGCCACCAAGTGATGGTCATCAGAATTGGGTAGGCTAAACACCGATTGGATAGCATGATATTTGGTCTTAGCTGGTACGAGAGGCATATGATCTCCAATAGAGTTAATATCGGAAGGACTTGGAACAACCCAATGATCAACAGGGTTGGAGGAAGGGCAAGCCATGGATGAAGTCATGTTCACTGAAGCAACTTGCAGTGGGGGATCAGTTGTTACAGGGAAGACTCCCATTAAGGATGAATCTTTGAGGAGTCCTACCCCCACACTCTCATAGGTCAGCGAAGCTTTCCCTAAAAGAGGGACATTGTTCGTGGGGTGAGAATTCAGATCAGGAGAACAATATTTTAACTGGTCAATAGTAACAATTTTCCCTTGGTGGGGAAACTGCTTAGTGCGGAAGACCAAGGATGCGACTGTGATCATAGCATAAAACCAGTTACAACCAAGTAGTATATTATAATCCAAATGTGCACCAATTAGTTCGATGTTTATAGCGATGGTATTGCCTCCTCATTCTATTGATATGGATTATAACAATCCATATGGTTGGAACCCACGTCCCTTAAATGCTTTCAACGTGGTTGGAGAGCGATTCAATTCATGAGAGCCAATGGCTCTCCAACAGGCCAAAGACATGACAGAGGTAAATGCTCCATCGTCTAATAAAGTCCGCTGGATTTTATTCCCAACAACATTAGTGATGATTTGAAACGTAATTTTATGGGAAATCCTCGCCTTAAAATGTTTCAATTTAAACATGTTAATATTCGATGTGTCCAGGTCAACTGCTCCAATGGAAACTAATTGGTTCCTACACTAGGTAGGGAAATTTTGCAAGATTTCAAGGGCTGACATAACACAAGATTCTTGGGCCAAATATTCAACGATGTTTGAGTTTTGGACAGCCCGTACATTAGGGTTGAAGCTTGCCTTACGAATTGTACTTTTGGGTGGGTGTTGTGATACCCCCCATGAATTTTTTTTTTATATGATAATTATTTTTATGTAAATA
>LPNX011105483.1:164705-197244 GCA_001517045.1 Pseudotsuga menziesii
CCAATCTAAAACTCAACAATTAAACAAGATCCTAAATCATAGGGATTTATGGATTGATTGGAGATTTGATTGGGATGGCATAAGACCTCGGCAAAAGCTATATATATTGGTGTACTAGATAGTATGGGACGTCATGTTGTGCATAAAGGAATGAGTTGAGTGTGCATAGAGGAATGAGTTGAGTGTTCTCTCTTTTCATAAGTCCATCAACTTATTACGGACTATGGAAGAGAGTGCCACATCCTGTGGAAGAAAGTGCCACATCCATCTCACGGACTGTGGAAAAGAGTGCCGCATCCATCTCAGGGGTGGAGTGGAGCAAATATCCGAGTTACTTTCTCGTATGGTTGGGAGGAGCTGATCCTCAAATATTTCTCTATTTAGAGCCAAGCATACAGCATACAGCATCATGGGTATAACGACTTCTAAGCAAGCAGGGCTTCACGATTTAAGAGGCTGGGTGAACTACCCCCAGCTTGCCGTTTTCTGGCGGCTGGCCTAATAAAGGAACCGGGGGCTTCCTTTTTATCGCTTGTTGGGATAATCCGAGTCCAAGAAAGAAATGAAATAGCGCGCTGGTCGAAATCACCCCAACAAAGCCAGTAATAAAAAGTGATCATTTATAGCTCTGCCTCAGCTTCTAGCTTTGATGCTTGCTCTGCTTCCATCGATGCCCACCAATAGTTTAGTAACAATAATATCCATTCGTTGTTGTTGGAGGTTGTTCCCTGGTAGAGCTAAAGGTGGTAATAAGGAGGATAACACCTCAAATGGACAAGTGTTTTTGTGGGAAATATTTCAAGTAACTTTAGCTGCTTCTATCGATGTTTGGAGTTAATTTTTCTAATTTATGCAAACCCCCTAAAAATGTCTGTAGTTAAATCTGAACTGAATCGGTTTAATAAATGTTGGCTTTAAAATTACATCTGAACATTTGGTAGGAATGACTCCTGCGCTTTCGTTTCTTTTATATATATATATATAAGAAAACAAGTTTCTTTTTAAACCCTTTATTCACTGAAGTCGATCTTCATCCCAAACCTTTGCGCCCTGAATCATATATATATATACTACCCTGGTGTGGCTTGTTGGGATTCATAATGCCTATCGTTCTATCGCTCGAATTTGTGAAGTCAATCAGTCTCTGTCTAGCGAGGTGGCTGTTGGCGTTGCTGTCTCTTCTTCTGGCTCTCTATAACTAAACTCTGAAACTCTCTATACTCGGAAATTGAATTTAAATAAGCAAGGTCGTGATCCGTAACTTTATCTTCTTGTGCTCGGTCTCGATTTCGAAGGTAACAATCCATATAATACTTATTTTTTTTATGACTTTAATTTATTATAAACGATTGGGATTGTTGACTCAGCGATATGTTTTATTTTTTTTAGATAAACTGGAGTTTACCAGTTCACCTATTTTTGTTCTACTAAAACGCCAAACCATAGAGGTATGGAAGTTACCTTTATGGAGAATCATGTATTAGCAGCATGAGATTTGCAGGTAGTCCCTCTTTGACTTCGACGTGTTCCCGTATCGGTTGGAAGTGCTAGAGCAATGGATTATAGAACCGAGCCATTAAGAGAGGCGTTAAACAATGAATCGAATTATATTTAGAGTTTGCTATAGATTGAACTTTATTTGGAAATGCTTTTAAATTATATTCGCACAGTTATATTGCTCCATGGATAGCTATTTATGTGATTAATACTCATTTCCTTGGGACTTGGAACAATAGTTTTAGATCAAGTGAAGCTATTTATATAATTTATTTAAATACTATAATTGGGTACATAGGAGAAGTAATTAGCAAACCCAAATCATCAATGATATATATATATATATTCTTGGGAATTAGAATATGAACATTTTAAAAATTGGGTTTCAACATTACGAGAGGTACCTTGTAAAAAAAAACTTAATATAAGAATAAACACCTATTGATATGGACAGATATTTTGAAATATATATTGTGAAGAAAATATAAACTCTTAAACTAATGAAATTATTTTGTGGATGCATTTAGGAAGTGAATATAAATGTGAGAAAGCTTGATTATAAAAGTAGAAGTTATTTTGTTGAATGAATAGTTGAGATGAGAAGAATTGTAAATAAACAGATATAAGTTCAAAACCCCCATATATATATATATATATATATTATATAGTCGCATAATTATTGATAAAATATTTATTGTGTTGGTTTATTTTTGGGTATGTTACAGGCGTAGTATTGTATCTAAAGTAGGTTTCTATAAGTTCAGAACCCATATATATATATATATATATATATATATATATATATTGGCATAATTATTGATAAAAGATTTATTGTGTTGGTGTATTTTTGGGTATGTTACAGGCAGTATTGTATCTAAAATAGGTTTCTTTATTGTCAGAGAGCCTTGCAAAGTGGTAGTTGAGAAGCTTCATCATATACCCTAAGTATTTGAAACCAACTTCAATGTCCTCCATCTTATATGACATAAAAGATCTGGGACATCACCTCACACTTCACACCATGCCTCAAAAAAGTTGATTTATCAAAGCCTATCTACATACCCGATGCTAAATAAAACAAATTAAGAATGGATGCAAAGGTTGACCATTCCGCAACATTACTTGAACTGAAATGACCACATCATCTACAAACAATAGATGTGTAATAGAAAGCATCAAGGAAAACTTAATACCATGTAGAAGGCCCTCCCCTTTAGCATCATTAACCATCATGATTAAACCTTCAATAACCAATAAAAAGAGAAGCACGGATAAGGGACACCCCTACCTTAATCCTCTAGAATAGTTGAAGAAATCAGTAGGGGAAATTATTAATAAGCACAACAAAACATGCAGAAGAGAAGCATGCCATAATCCAGTTCATAGTTTCTACATTCAGCCCAATCTGCAAAAGAATTAACCTCAGAAAAACCTAATTAACCCTGTCATATGCTTTTGAGTATCAATGCATCCAACTTCTTCATCTTAATGGAATGCAAGCATTCCTGAGTAATCCCAATCGCTTTAAGAATTTACCTATTACCAAGAAATACAAACTTCCTTTGAAATAACATCAACTAGTTTGGGTTTCAATCTCTTGGATCGAGAAGATCTTTATAATGACCTTATAAAAAAGGTTGTAGAAATAAATAAGACGAAAATCCGAAAAAGACCTAGGCTTATCACACTTCAGAACAAGGTTAAGAAAAGTCGAGTTAAAAGCCTTTGATACATACCACTCAATACATTATCTATATTAGATAGATGGCATAGAAAAATTTATTAAATAAATATTTAGAACACATAACTTATAAGAATTATTAAATAAATTATTACAAGTTATTGAGAATATGTCTTTTTATTATTTATAAGCTAAAAGAATTATTAAATAATCTATTGCAAATTATTACTAAGAATATAATTTTTCTCCTTCTTCTTTTTTGTTTAAGTTAAGAAAAGTTAAATATATTTTATGTATATTAAAATAAACAAATTTATCGGTATTGAGGTTTTTCTCCTACAAACAAACCATCTCATACATTAATTTAATGCGACTTAAATGTAATCTTAAAAATAAATTTTATTATTACTTATTCAAAAATTTATATTTTTCTTCCACCCATCTCATACATTAAATTAAATTAATGTATATTAATTTAATATGACTTGAATGTAATCTTAAAAATAAATTTCATTTTATTTATTCAAAAATTTATATCCATCATTGAAATTTTTTTTTCTATCTTAAATCTATCTCATAGGATATGTTAAATCAAATTATGAGAGGGAAGCATTTTCGGAGCTTTCCTATCATTCTTTAATTAGCTCACATCGGTGACGTCGGGACTAAAATGAGACTAAAGAAAAACCTATATTTTTATAAAATTTGAAAAATATGAAAATTATAAAAAATAATTTAAATATTTCATTGCTTTGTATTTTTTTAAATTGATTTTATAGTAGTAGTTTAAAATTTAAAATAAACAATTATAAAAGAAGGAATATAAACAATAATGGGTAACTAGCTTATGAATGCATAATTGGTAGCAATGCATAGATAATTCATCGCTGATGAATGGATACCCAAGAGTTCATGGCACATAACTAAAAGAATAATAAAAAGAAAAATAATTGATAGTTGATAAATGCATAACAGAAACATAATTGATAGTTGATAAATGCATAACAGAAACAATGTGTAGGTGATAACATGTAGTTAGGCATGGATAACTCAGAGCTGAACCCATTTAAGTAGAAGAATATGAAGAATAAAATAATATTCATTCCATAACTCTCTCTCAACCATTTGATCCCTATCGACATGATCTAGCCACAAACTATGTAGGTGTGCTATATCGACCTGATTTAGCCACAAACTTTTTTTTTTCTTCTTCTTTTTTTATTGAAAAAAAACCGTAAATTTCTTTACATTTCTCAGATGGAACAAAAGTCCATTTTCATCCAAAAAGGAATAAGGCTAAAACTGGAACATAATATTTACATATAAGGATCATAAGATCAATCATCAAAACCTGTCATCATAAATTTGCTAGAAGCAAATTGCTTAAAACATGAACACTCATATAGTGTCAAAATGTATCTTTAAATAAAAAAAGATTCATAAAGTATCAAAGTATTCAAAATCGCATCCAGCAAAGGATGATCAACCAATAGTCTGATATAGATGCATCATCAAAAAACACCATCATAGGACCTGTAAAAAGCAAGAACTCATAATCAATAGGATCAGATCAAAAGATCTGATAAGACTCATAAATTGAATCCTCTCTCTGTTCTTTGATAAACCAATGACCCTTGCAAATCCTTGCTCCTTCCTTAGCCAAAGAGTCAGCAAT
Organism: Pseudotsuga menziesii; assembly: GCA_001517045.1. NCBI lineage: Eukaryota > Viridiplantae > Streptophyta > Pinopsida > Pinales > Pinaceae > Pseudotsuga > Pseudotsuga menziesii. Next base: position 169,559 of record LPNX011105483.1, read on the forward strand.
ACTGTTCCTTTCACGGTAGATATGCTGAAACTGCACCATTTCAAACCTGTCAGAAAGTCTGTGAACTTCCTGAAGAATTAAAAATAATTCTAAGTTGTGCATTCTGAAATTACCCTTGGCCCAGTTAATAACTAACTGTGAATCTCCAAAAATCTGAATTCTTGCAAAATCCTTCATCCTAGCCAAAGTGAGCAGAAGCTTTAAAGCACAAAGTTCAGCCGAATTGTTAGTACCAGCCCCTAAACCAGCTTTAAAGGAGAAGGAAATTTTATCAAAAAAATAAAGTATACCTCCAGCTCCACTAACTGTCAAATCTTCAGCAGCTGATCCATCAAAAAAACCCCTAAGATAAGTTTTATCAAACTATGTAGGTGTGCTAGTTTTTACACTAACTTGTAAATATAAAAACCATAAAATTATTATTAATATTTTATTTTTACACTGGTATAATATCAAGGAAACCCAAATTATGCTCATCATATTTTTCCAGTGAACTGTGTGTTGTGTGTTTATTTATGATATCAGTGAAAACCAAATTAGGCTTATCACTTATGATGTTGGAGAAAAGGTTAGAAATATGAATTCGGATCAATAAATATGAATTGGGAAACTTTAATAAGTACATGAACGAAGTAGGTAACCTAGAGATTAAGTATTATGATGGCATAAAGCTATTGGACACTATTTTATGTTTGTTCTTCTTTGCTTATGCCGTAATTGTTTGCAGATGACAATCCTTCAACGTTATCTCCACGAGAAAGTTTCGCATTCTTCAAACATGGAGTTTCAGGATTCTGTGTGGAAAAATAAATAGTTGGAAATTGGCAGCAAGAATCTCTACAATATCCAACTTCATTTACGAACAGAGTTTAAAATGGCATAGAAAGTTTCATCAAAGATTACTGGAGTGTGAAGTGTGAAGCAGTTTAGGTAGAATTTAACTCAAGCCATCAAAATGCTTCTATGAATATTAATGATATCATTTTACATGTAAAGCTGATGATGCTACTTGGTTGTAACTTGTTTCACATGAAGATGCTTTAATGGAATAGACTATTTGTGTAACAAATGAACTCTATATTTTTGGGTTGATTTTCTTTATAAATTTGGTATGATTCTGATATATTGTTAGAATTAGAGTAGAGCTGTTTGACAATCAGATTTAGCATATTTTCGTTTACTCTACAAATCACTGTCAATATATAGAACGACAAATTTTCACTCACTCTACAAATCATCAATGTCAATGATAGAATGTTAGGGGAAACCAAAAATCCCATTCGAGTAGACTGTCAATAGAATGACAAATTTTCACTCACTCTACAAATCATCACTGTCAATGATAGAATAGAATGTTAGGAGAAACCAAAAATGTCATCACTGTCAATGGTAGAATGTTAGGAGAGACCAAAAATCCCATTCAGATAGCCTGTCAAATTTTGCATTTATATTGTTGGCCGCCATGCCTTCTAAAAGGTCTGGAAGCTCCAAAAATAGGCGTATGCCGCTGATAGTGGCCAACACACGGTATTCTTTAGTAAAAGGCGAAAGAATAATTCGCTGTGTGTTGTCCACACGGCTCCGTGACTGGTACAGAATTCTTTCGGCTTATTCATACTTCCTCTTTGTCCAGTATTCACTTCTCCCATCAATGTGGGACAATGGTGCAATGACCTAATTGCCCCTCTCAATTGTTTTATCACCATCTTCTTCGTATATAATATGTTTACCTTTGTCTATAAGAAAATAATGAAATTTGTCTCAAAGAATTATTGTTGAAACATGTTTTTTAGTTTTTTCAAGTGTTTCTCGCAAAAAAAATTTGCCATTTTATGTGAGTTTTCTTTGATTCTTTCGAAATAGTAAAAAAGTGATTTTCTCCTTGTTAACACAACTGCAAAGCGTGTCCTTCCTTGGAATCAATCATTAAAATAGATTAAAGATTGTATGGACGTTAGATTCAAAAGTCAGTGAGATTTACAAGTTTCACAAGTTCAAAATTTAATGTTTTAAAATTTGAAATTTTAAGTATTTTAAAAGTAATTATGGATTTTGATTTTTTTTTATTCATAATTAATTATTATTATTAGTTAGAACATTATAAATTATGGTTGGCCAGTGTTTTAACTTTTTGTGCTAGTCCTTCGCTTCAGAAGTTCAACTAATCACTAACCACCAAGTTTGTTGCTATAGTCATGAATCATAAGTTAAATTTTCGTTTTCTAATTTATAACCAGTTTGTTGCTATGCTTATGAATCGTAAGTTATAATTTTGTTTTTTAATTTATAAGCAATTTAATACTTATTTTTTTACTCAATTTTTTTTTTGTTACAATATTGTTATCAGCATTTGAATTATACTACTATGATAAATATACCTGGACCACTATCACAGTGGCAGAGACATTTAGTGAAAATGCAGAAACATGTTCTGCATAAATGCTAAAATAAAAAAGAATTATTTTTAATTTTGTTGCAAAAAAATAATTTAAATCTTAACTAAATACAATTCTATAAATAATGATAAGATTCCAATATACTAATTAATAGAAGATGGATGCACGTAAACTTGATAGATAATGGGTACAAGGTAAGAACAAATGACCCACTAAAGATCATTTGTGAATGGGGTTGGTGTATTATGAAATAAAAAATGATGTCATTATATGGAAAGTTTTAGTATAGGACAATTTGATTAGAAAGTTTGGCAATGGTCTTAGTAGATGTTTACTTTGCAGGGAATTTAAAAAAAACATTAATTATATTTCCATTTTATGTGTATAACATGTGAAATTTTGTATTATAGGTAAAAGGAATTTATTTTTTTATGGAATAGTAATGAGCTTTAAGAGGCATTCCAGGTCTAGTTAAATAATGCAACCTTATTAGCTTACAGGGCTTTCCTAGTGCTATTGATATGGGGGTTTGGTTGGCTCGAAACTTGGTAGTAACAAGTTTGATGCCTAAAAATACTTATGAGTCTCAAAATATAGTTTGTGAATTCATTTTAAGTTTTTCATAGGTTTGCAAGGTTGGCTTGTGAGCTTGATGAGAAAATAAATAGGTAGTTTTATAATTAGTTTTTATATTTAAATATATATAAAAAATGATTATATTTAGTGATTTTTTGTTATTTGTTGTTGATTTTTATTGAAGTTTTTAATCTCCTTGCTGATTTTTTAAATCATGGTTTCTAATTATTTCTATTCACGTTAGCATTACTTGCTTCTCATTGAAAAGGAATAGACTCACTTGCTTCGTAGTACTTGTTGTAACATTAATCGAAATAGATAAAACAATATAACTAGCATACCCCCAAAGTGGGGGAAATGAAACACTGAAATGAGAGAAAGTTGTGTGTAGATAATATAAGTTTATGAAATGAAAGCAAGTTTAGGAAAATAAGTGAAAATAAGTTACATCAAACTTCTAAATGGCCACATAAAAGAAAATAAATTTCCTCCAAAAGACTTTTGTATGTAAATTTTTTAAATTTGAAAACATTAGGTGAATAAGTCAATGTTTTAGCCTTGATCCTTTGAATGCCAATGAAATCTTACAAAGCAAAAATGTCCAAAAGTCCAAGGGGCATAGTTATAGGAGTTTTCGAAGTTCTAGGTAGCTTTAGAGAACCTAGAAACCCCTAGACGTGGAGGAACTATACCTTTGAAACTGAGACTGGCCTAGATGTGGAGAGACTATACCTTTGAAATTGAAACTTGAACTATGAGAGACATCAAAATTTCTACACGTCAAAATTTGCACAAGCGACACCATTTTTCATGTCGACCATTTTCTTCGGTCCTCTTATAATCTCATGTATTGAAGATCATTGAATGGCCAAATAAGGTTGACACGTGAAGAAAATATTTTGTTTTAAGTTTTTAGCATGTTGCTTAATTTTCATGACCTAATGGATGCAAAAGCCAACCTCCTTTGCACATATTGTAGCACAGGTGACACAAGTTTTGATAGACTTAACCATTCCATTAAATTTATTTTTACCTTTTTCCCTTCACACAAAATTACATGACCAAAACATACATGTAGATGCCCCCAAGTGGTCTTTCGTGACTCAAGTATGGTCATTGGGGAAGCGAGGAAGTTGACGAGGAATTGAAAGAATCCAGTTACCAAGACTCATCATCTCCTAAAAAGTATTGTAAATGATTATAAAGCTTTCAACTTCCTTCACGTTCTAAGAGAAAATAATAAACAAGCGGACATTATGGCTAATAAGGGAGTGGGTCTAGCTCAATAGGACAACGACACTGGATCCCTTTATAGTGAATCTCTCCACCACATTTATGGAATGTTCTGCTTTTGTATTTTATTGCTTGAGCAGATATTTCTATGGAAGCATTTTGAATCGAGAATATAAAAGTTGATTTCTCATTTTATAAAAAATCTCTTTATCATTTTTGTTAAAATAAAAAATTAATAATATGGAGGATCAATTTGGATTCTTCTAAACCCTTTTTCAATCATTCCTTTTTTTTATGCAAGTGGATTCATGGGAAGTGGACTTTCTTATTTTTAAAGGAGTTGTCTAAACAAAGGACTTTTTGACTTCTTTTTTAGGCTGGTTTTTATCAATTTCTCGCCATGAATCTTCATGGAATTTTCAAAACTCTAAAAATGTTTTAAAAGTGCATAACACGAGAATCACACCTTCCGTGTAATTCGGAGTAATAATTTATTAAATAATTAAATACAATTATTGTACTGTGTTTTAAAAGTGCATAACACGAAGAAAAAAATGTAATCCAATTCGCTTATATATGTTATGAAATTTTAAAAACATTAACGGGAAAAATTTCTCAAGCTTATTTTGCCCTAAATATTTTATAAATATTTCAAATTCAATAAAAAAAATGAGTACGGGTCAACAAGAAACGAAGTAATGGTACTGGACTGAAATGAAATTTATTTTCCATCATAAGCTTTTCTCATCCTGTACAATCTTCTTCTGAATTCAAGTCATGGGACTGAAATGTCTAATTAAGGTTTCATTTTTAGGCTCTCTGTTATTCTTTACTAGGCTCGCGATGGTATTGATGTGAAAATGAAGTTTACTTTACATTAAGTTTTAAGGATTAGCTTAATTGGTAAGATGTGTGTACACTTTCTCGGTTCGGGGGAGGTCACGGGTTAGAGTCTTGAGTCCTCTGGGGTTAAGCCTTCTGCTAGGATAGCCGATGGTTTACCACCTCTACCATCCACGAATGTGGAGAAATATTGCTAAGTTTCCCATAAATCTTTCCATCTGGGAAAAAGAAATTTACTTTACATTAAAAACCTAAAAAGCCTAATATTCACCGCTCTATATTCATGCCCAATGTAAACTATACACATTAGCATATATCTCCATGGCTTTAAAAAAAATACTATATTTCCGGTGTCTTTGCTACTTGGACATTTAGATTTCTCAACGGGGTGCTGGCCTTCCTCACCCCACTCTACAATTTGTGTTTTGTATATTAAAATAGTTTTATGTGTTGTATATTAAAATTGTCAAATTGTTAGTGGAAGAACAAGTGATTTCATATATCATTTCAAATAGTTTTATGTTTTATATATTAAAATAGTTTTGATAGTTTTATGTTTTATATATTAAAATAATCAAATTGTTAGTGGAAGAACAAGTGATTTCATGTATCCTTTTAAATTCTAATGTATGGCTTCAATATAATTCTAAAAATAAATTATTTTTATTTTTATTAAAAAATTACATCGACATGAAATTTATTTTCTGCCTAAAACTTATCCCATCTTGTAGAATTTAGTAAATCTATTAAAATTCAGATTATGAGAGTAAAGAAAAGCTTTCACATTTGCTTTCTCTCTTATGTGCTTCCAAAAAATTAAATACATATCAAAATATGTTCACATGGGTCAGGGTTAGCGTGAGAGTAAAGAAAAACCTTTATTAAAAACATTTTATTGATTCCTATAATTAGATATGGCAACATATTCTTTTCTTCTTTTTTCACAAATATAAACAACTATATTTTTATATTAAAAATTTAAGTATGGCTTTATATATAAAAAGACTAATACATGCATATGTGATACCATATATGGTCAATATCTATCCATATGACAAACATAACTAGGTCTAGTCCCATAAAATCAAAATATCAAATCCTCGAGAGGTAATAGTCAACTATAAGAGTAGCCATTATCCCATAAGTGGCATAAAACTGATAAACCGATAAGAGTCATCATAGAGAAGAGTAATATCCCCGATCCAATGTATCACATGAGAGAAGCATCAATAAAAAGGGCATAGGTTCAACAACATTGAACAAAACCCCCCCTGTGCATGACATAAGACCGGATTGTGCCGAAGGGTGAATAGGATTTAGAGAAAATGATATATATCTATCTACCCTTGTTCAAGTAATGATGTATCATGATATCTGATGTAATGTATATGAACTTTTGGCAGTCTCATAGCGGATTTGGATAAATCATCCGCCATTGTATTAAATTCTTTATAGATATGCTCAAAGGAAATACCTAGGTTGTTTTTTATGATGTCCAAAATCTGTTGCTTCCAGGAAAAAAAAGGTGAGTTGGATACAATTGAGTTTCTCCCTTTTCCCACCCTATGATAACTTTAGAATCCCCCAAGATTCTTTGTAACATTATGTCCTTTATCTTAGCATAGTGAAAAAGTAGTCATAGAGCAATTAATTCATACTTCGTGTTTGTCCCAACACCACAATTCAGCCTCAAAGTGGTGTATGTATTTCTACCCTACCATAAGACTGCTTTGGCTCCTCCACTGCAAGATCCTTGCTGTGATGCCCCGTCAAAAAACCCCAGCAGTTGATGTTCTTGAAGGATGGAGGGGTTTTGGGTCTTCTTACTAGATACAGAGATTTTTTATCATTTCCAATGGATGTTAACACCATGTGGCATATCCATCCCGCCTGGATGTGTTTTCCTTCAAAGATGTGTGTATTTTTGGAAAACCAGATCTCGCAACAGACCAACGTAGGTACCTCCATATAACCTCGATTTCTTCTTTTCCACTATACCAAGCATCTAGTTAATGACTCACTATCCCATACACTATTTAACCGAGTATCACGTAGAATCGATTGTCAGACCTCTTGGGTGTATGGATAATTGATAAAAGATGAGCGTAGGTTTCTTCATCTCCCTTGCATAAGGCACATATCCTAGGTCCCGTGAAACCTCTCTTCATCAAATTGTCCCAAGTTAGTAGTTTATTGTTTACTACTAACCAAAAAAAAAATCCTCAATGGGATCTGTAATTTCCAGAAACACAAAAATCGACCCATTGAGAGGCGTATGCATCTTTTGCAATATTATTCCCCCCCTTTCTATTCCAAGTCCAAAACAATCTATCTTCTTTGTTGGTTAATCTGATGCCTCCTTTGTACAGACCTCTAATATAAACTTTACATTGCTCTCTACAAAAACCTTCTAATAATAATTGTTCAACATTCTGCCACCTCGATAATTGTCCTAGATTTGTATCACCTGTCACTTGATCTAGTGTTTGTATGCCGACACGTCTCAACTGGTTGATAGTTTCCTTATGATAGAATATATGTCGTGCCCCCCCCCAACAATGGGATCAATGTCAACTCTAATGTGATCCCCCTCACCAGGTATCCATGCAATCCATTTCCCCCTAATTTCGAAGGCTATGGCAATATTATTCCATACAAAAGATACGCCTTTCTTCACCTTCTGCAGAGATCTGATCCATTGCTCGTTAGAAAGGTTTCTAAAATATTTTTCCATATTGAACCTATGCCATAGATATTAGTAAATAATTCCCTCCATAGACACTTGGCATTTAGGGATTTTGAGAAATATAAATTTTTTTTATCCCCAAAACATCCATGTCTCTGGGTTGAGCCAATTTCTCCCAACCAACCAGATGAAACTTCTTGTTATCCATGGTGTTAGTATTATTAATCCTCCCTTGTTCATACTTTATTTTAGATTAATTATCCTAACTTAGGAACCTTAATTAATTAATTGGTTCCGCTTGGCCTAATGGGGACACATGTACTAGTCACTAGAGTGTGGGGAACACTACTAGAGGTTAACTGCCACTTACTGCATGTTCATGCATCAGTTTGGGTGCCTCCTAGACCAATCCCTACATTTTAGGAGCCACTGGGAGTCCCAACACCAACCTACTTCAGTCAGTCGGTGTTAGTACTAGTTAGTCTTAGTTAGCCCCCAGTTACATTCAGTTACTTCACAATTAGTTAAGCTAGCGCTACCAATGCATGGATAATGCATGGCTGCATGGAAAGGAGCTCTTTTCCTACCTACCACACTCAGTTGCACAGAGTTAAATAGTTGTCTATGGTTGTTGGAGTTATTGGTCATCAGGGAGTTGTCTATTTGGACTCCGATATTGATTGGGAGACCTTGACTTAGAGATTCAGTTAGATATAGTCATATCCACTTGGAGGATTCAAATTGCTTACTAATGCATTTGAATTCTACCTATGTAAACTATTGCAACACTGGATATTATTATTGTAAATGATACCGTAAATTCCTGAGCAATACTTGTCTATTTCCCGTGTGGTTTGTTTTTTTTCAGATTGTATCTTCATTCTCCATTCTTTTGCTGCAAATATTATTAGAACTATCTGCTTGAAGATCTAAATGGAATTCAAATTCTAATATGGTATCAGAGCCTTCTCAAGCAGGTTTCATGCTTGTTTCTCCCCATCGAACATCGGAAGCAGCTGGGTTTCCACAGAAGTCCCATATGAAAATTTGCTAGCTCTTGATTTATTCAGAGTAGCGAAGAGAGCATGACGAACCTTGAAAACATGTTCATGTCAGGAGGAAAAGCATGATTCTAATAGTTCATATGTTTTAGTGTGTTATTGCAGTGAAATTGGCAGGTGCTACGTAGCTTGTGAGAAGTATTTGCAGTCTTCCAGTCAAAGCAATTATGAGTTCTCAAACTCCTAAACCAGGGATCCTCACAACTTCCAATTATCTTGATTGGAGGATTGATATGCAACTAGCCTTGCGCAAGCATGGCTACCACAGGATCATGCATGGATGGGAGGCTGAGCCTCATCAGCAAGTAGAGCGGAACAAGTTCCTAAATTGTTGTGATGAAGCATTCGGGTACTTATGTACTTATATTTCCAAAGATATCCTCTTCCATCTAGAAGGATTGAGGACTCCCAGAGAAGCCTAGGAGAAGCTTGATAGCTTGTTTAACAAACAATATGAGCTTCGGGGACACATTCTAGAGAATGAGTTGGTATCTTTACATCCCATCAGTTTCAAGACTATTGAGGAATTCGTCTCTAAATTCAAGCCTAATTTGAGGTCTAAAATGGGCCTCCTAAGGAAAATAATAAAATAATAGTTATTAATTTTGGAGGAAGAATGAAAAGAACTACTAGTCTTGTTCGTATTTTCGACATATCTCCTTTTGTTTTTACTCAAATTTCAAGCGGGAGAGCTTGTTGGATGCATGATTTATTTTCGCATCCAACGAGTACCCACACTGCATACTTTTGATGACTCCGCTACCCCAAAAACAATAAATAACTGAAAAAATGTGATGATGATGTCATCATCACATTTTTTCAGATATTTATTGTTTTTGGGGTAGTGGGATCTGTCAAAAGTATGCATTGGGGGTACTCTTTTGATGCGAATTTAAATTTCGCATCCAACTAGCTCTCCCGCTCAGAATTTGAGTAAAAACACAGGGAGATATGTCGAAAATACGAACAAAACAAGTAGTTTTCTTTTATGACAAATATGTCAATTTCAACCATTATGGTTGACTCATTTTATTGAAATTCTATTGGTTCTTGAATTCCAACTCACAAAATTTATTGTTGGCGTGTTTTCTTATAAGGCCCATTTTAGACCCCAAATTTCCTCTAATTCTCTAGTGCTCCAATGCAGACAATGCGGAATAGAGCAGAAGGATGAACAGAATGTCATTTCCATACTCAACAAACTAGGCCCTGAGTACTCTGTATATGTCTCTATGTTTCATTCCAAGCGAGAAAGCTTTCATGATTAGAAACTTCCTTCATTAGATTCTTTTTTCGACTCCTTAATCAAGGAGCAAAACAAATTGATTCGAATGGGAGTCATCTAGAACTCCAAAGATCAAGCTCTCTTAGTTACTGACTCTTCCAAAGTGCAAGCAAAGGGGAAATCAAATAAGAAGGAGCCAAAAGCAGTTGATTCGAAGCCTAAACAAAATTAGCAAGCTTCCGAAAGGGCCTCCGACTCTAAGAAGAAGAAATTTGAGAAGATACTATGTCCCTATTGTGAAAAAGGGTACCATCTTGAAGAACATTGTATGAGGAAGCAACTTGATGAGATGATTGCTCTTCTCAAGCAGCATAACATTGCTTCTCCACAGAGAGCAAGGAATTCAAATAATGGACATGAAAGATGTCATGCTTTGAAAGCAGGACTACCTCGGTCTATAGCCTATTTGATTGGTCTAGAGCCTCCAATCACATGGTGGCCTCTAAGGATCTCTCCTCCTCTCTCAACATCAATGAAGGGCCCACTATTCACATGGGATATTATTCCCAAATTCCAACAGCAAAAAGAGGCACCATCAGAGCGAAGCATGGTGTGTTCAGAGATGTCCTATGTGTGCCCTCCCTTGCAGCTAATATGTTGTCCATATACTAGATGACCCACACCGGCTCACCAAAGCAAGTGGTGTTTGGACCTGACTCACTAGAGATCACAAAAATATCAATTGGGGATCTTGTAGTGAAAGGAATTGTTGATCATGCCTCCAAGGCATATATTTTCTCTCAGTTCATGCCATACATAGTTTCAGCATCACCTCATCTTTCATTCGAAGTTGTTACCAGGTATAAACATTCCTTCAATTCCTATTGCAGTTCCAGTTTCAAATCCTATCATTTCATATTCAGATTCAGAAGAGGAGTCATCCCAGTATGATCCAGACATTGAACTTACAACTCAAAGGGATCTAGATCCAAATCCAACATCTACCTCATTCCATCAGCCTAAATGGGATAAGCATCTCATAGAAGCAGCTAGAGATGGTGCTGGGGATCCATATGACAAAAGAAGAATGAGGTCCCAGTTTCAGAAGGAGAGTGTAGCACTGTCTCACATAGACCCTCTTCTTGCTGAGAGGTGTTTTATGATGCTTGGGTCAGATCCTCAATCCTTCAAGGAGGCTTGGCATGATCCTAGATGGTAGGTAGCCATGGATGATGATTTTGATTCACTACATGACAACCAGACATGGGAACTTGTCCCCTTGCCTTCTGGAAGGAAGTTGGTATAGTGCAAATGGATCTACAAAACCAAAATAGCTGTTAATGGGACCACAACCAATTACAAGGCTCAGTTGGTAGCAAAGGGGTATTCTCAAGTCAAAGGCTTGGACTACAATAAGACATTCGCTCTTGTAGCTAGAATGGACTTGATCAGGTTGGTATTGGCCATTGTTGCTTCCAAGAGATGGGAAGTACATCACATGGATGTGAAGAGTGCCTTCCTCCATGGCGATTTGGAGGAGGAAATATATATGAAACAACCTAGGGGGTTTATTGATGATCCTTCCTTAGTCTACAGACTGAGGAAATCACTGTATGGACTCAAACAAGCCCCAAGGGTATGGTACTCCAAGATGGATGCCTTCCTCATCTCTCAGAAGTTTGAAAGGTGCAAATCTAATTGCAATGTCTACATGAAGAAGAAGGAGGGGTTCTTGCTTCTAGTTGTATTGTATGTGGATGACTTGCTCATTACTAGTAGCTCTGCTGCTGGATTTAGCAGCATCAATTCTGCTCTTAATAAATCATTCACTATGACTGACTTAGGACTGTTAAGACAATTCATTGGTCTCGAAGTAAGTCAAAATACTTCGGGAATCATGATCTCACAATCTAGGTATTCATCACACATGCTTAATAGGTTCCACATGGAGGATCGCAAGGCAACCCCCTTCCCTTTTCTTTCAGGCATCAAGCTTGAAGAAGGTGGTTCCACACCTTTGGTGGACAACACTCTCTACAGAAAGCTCATTGGAAGCCTTATGTATCTCACTCATTCAAGACCAAACATATCCTATTTTGTGAGTGTTGCTGCCAGATATATGCAGGAACCACATGAGCTGCAATGGAAAGCAACAAAGAGGATCTTGCACTATGTGCACGGTACTATTGATTATGGGATCCACTATGTTGCTAGAGCACAGCTTGATCTCATAGGATTTACAGACTCAGACTGGGCAGGAGATGGAAATGATAGGAAATCCACCTCAAGTTTTGTATTCATGATTCGATATGGTCCAATTTGTTGGTCCAGCAAGAAGCAAGCAACCCTTGCACTTTCTTTAGCAGAAGCAGAGTATCGGGGAGCTGTGAATGCAACTATTCAGGCAGTTTGGTTGCATGGCATCTTGATAGAGTTTGGGATTCAGACTTCACCTACAGTAGATCTTTATTGTGACAACTAGAACACAATCAAGATCTCCGGTGATCCTGTTCAGAAGCAAAGGACAAAGCACATAGAGGTTCACATGCACTACATTCGGGAACTGGTGCATGACAGAACCATCACACTGCACTACTGTCTAATAGAGGATCAGATTGCAGATATTTTTACCAAGTATTTTACCGAAAAGAGATTTTCCTTTCTCAGGTCTCTTTTGGGTATTAAGGCTTGATTCTCAGTTCCTATTTTGAGGAGGGTTTTCCCAAGAGGTTTTCCTACCTCATTTGTATTATGTCTCTTAGATTGTATATTGGGTGACCTATGGTCTTCTTACCAGGTCCCACAGATGTCCAAGTTAGGATTCAGGGGGGGTGTTATGATTATTAATCCTCCCTTGTTCATACTTTCTATTAGATTAATTAGCCTAACTTAGGAAACTTAATTAATTAATTGGGTCCACTAGTATCATTAGGTCCACTTAGCTTAATGGGGACACATGTACCAGTCACTGGAGTGTGGGGAACACTACTAGATGTTAAATACCTCTTACTGCATGTGCATGCATCAGTTTGGGTGCCTCCTAGACTAATCCCTACATTTTAGGAGCCACTGGGAGTCTCGACACCAACCTACTTCAGTCAGTAGGTGTTAGTACTAGTTAGTCTTAGTTAGCCCCCAGTTGCATTCAGTTACTTCACAGTCAGTTAAGCTAGCACTACCAATGCATGGATAATAACCAATCCCTACATTTTAGGAGCCACTGGGAGTCCCGACACCAACCTACTTCAGTCAGTAGGTGTTAGTACTAGTTAGTCTTAGTTAGCCCCCAGTTGCATTCAGTTACTTCACAGTCAGTTAAGCTAGCACTACCAATGCATGGATAATATATGGTTTCATGGGGAGGAGTGCTTTTCCTACCTACCACACTCAGTTGCACTGAGTTAACTAGTTGTCAGTGGTTGTTGGAATTATTGGTCATCGGGGAGTTGTCTATTTGGACTCCGATATTGATTGGGAGAACTTGAGTTAGAGATTCAGTCAGATACAGTCATATCCACTTGGAGGATTCGAATTGCTTCCTAATGCATTCAAATTCTACCTATGTAAACTATTGTAACACTGAATATTATTATAGTGAATGATATTGTAAATTCCTGAGCAATACTTGTATGTTTCCTGTGTGGTTTGTTTTGTTCAGTTTGTATCTTCATTTTCCATTCTTTTGTTGCAAACATTATTAGAACTATCTACTTGGAGATCTAAATGGCATTCAAATTCTAATACATGGATTCAGCCCAAAGAAAATTGAAAATCTGGCAATTTATAGCATGTAAAATAGCCTTTGGGATTTTACAAATGGACATCTAGTGTATCGGGATGTTCGTAAGAACTGAGTTAATAATTATCAACCTTCCCCCTTTAGATAGCCATTTTAAGCTCCAATGACTAATATGAGCATCAAATTTCTTAATCATCTAGAACCAATCCTTTGTCAAGTAATTGTTGCGTTTCAGTCTGAACCCCAAGTATTTAATTCCCTCCTCTACCCAGGAAAAATTAAAAAGGAAAAATATCTTTAAGACGCAAAATATCTGAATCCTTAATACTTTGATAGATAACATATGACTTATTCTTATTGATAATCATTCCATAAGCATTGCAGAAAACATCTAGTATTTGTTTATATTGACCACATTAAACCAAGGGTCCTTCACCGAATATCATGAGATCGCCCACAAATAATATATGTGTGATCCTGATAAGAGTGGGAGCCATGATACCCTTGATTGTGGCTATATATTTGTATCCTTCAATAAGCCTACTTAACCACTCGATTACAAGAAGAAAATATAGAGAAGATAGTGGACAACCCTGTCTCACCCCCCTAGTGGCTCTGGAAAATTTGGTAGGTGAACCGTTAATTAGCACAAATTCATTTTGTGATACGACATATGCCATGATCCAATTTGTAGAGTTAAGATCAATACCAATCTGTAATAAGATTAATATCAAGAAATTCCAATCTACCATGTCATGTTTTTACCAACTCGAGTTTCAACATAGTTGAAGGTATCCCACGGGCTTTAATACTATGTAGTACTTCTTGTGCCACCCCCAAAACATCATGAATATGTCCGTTGTCCAGAAAGCCAAAGTGTTCTCTAGATTTGCCTCTAAATAGAACCGGTTTTATCCTCTTTGCTATAATATTGGCAATGGCCTTATATATCAGATTGTAGAGTGATATAGGTCTAAAATTCTTAAAAAAATATAGGATTATGTGTCTTTGGGATCAGAGCAATGTATGTGGAATTCAGTTCGTCATAAACTTTACCTTTTTGTCGAGATTCTTCAACAACTTTCCTAATATCGTCTCCCATGGTGTCAAAAAATTCTAAGAAGAATTCAACAATCCAACCATATGAGCCATGACTCTTTGATTTTACAAATCCTTTTAAAATAGTTTCCACTTATTCTATGGTAATTTCCTGTGACCCAAAAGATCCCTCATGAGGAGAGAATATCCTGGGCAGGTGTCTGACATTATTCATTTGATCCACAATAGATTTTTTCCCTGGGTGTGAAAATAGTAAATGAAAATGCTTTATCGCTTTTGATTTTATGCCATTTGAATCACTTACCATGCCGATATCCATTCCATTGATCTCCTAGATCGAATTATGAACCCTCCTATCATTTGAAAATTGATGAAAGAATTTCGTATTCTGGTCACCGATCTAAAGCCAAATATCCCTACTTTTTAGTCTCATCCTCTCTTCTTCCATCAAAAGACAATGTCCTGGTATTTTCCAAAAACTGGACTTGTTCGTGTAATATATTGTTTCTATAGATAAATCTAGCGTAAATAGGATAAAAACTCCATAAATGGATAAATATATGAATAATAGATAAGTGATTATATTACAATGAGAATGTTGTTTGTATAAATACCCATGATGGGTTCCCTTTCATAAAGAGACATAACCTTTCATCAAGATCTCTCTTGGTTAAGAATTAGTTATTTAATTGTTAGTAGTTATTAATGTTCATTTATTATATTTTTGTTCATTACATTGACTCTCCCTTAGAATTACTTTGTCCTCAAAGCACAATTATGGAAGACTGTATCCCTTGTTCTTGCTCGTAATGCTCTCTCATGACATTGCGAGTTGGTAGTTGCAACATTTGACAAAATAAGACAATACGTTCTTTTAAACATTGTGTGGAAATGTTGTGTCATCTGTGAAGTTGTCCATCCGAGATCTACCTTTAATGGAATTGTTTGTGGATCAATTGTCAATAGTTGTCGATTTTGTCTTTGCTCTTTGTAGGAATAATACTGGTAATTTTCCTTTTGATCTTGTCGTCTATCATAACGACTCTTGTGATTTGGACAGTGATATGACATTCAGGCCGTTTGCGCAACCCTTGTAGAAAATTCAATTGTTTGTGATTTTCATGATTTACTAGTTGATAATAACTCTGAGAATTTTTCTGACTTCTCATTTTTTAATTTTTTTATTTGTTCAGTCAACACTTGATTCAATTTTTTAA
Source organism: Pseudotsuga menziesii (assembly GCA_001517045.1). NCBI lineage: Eukaryota > Viridiplantae > Streptophyta > Pinopsida > Pinales > Pinaceae > Pseudotsuga > Pseudotsuga menziesii. The sequence goes on from LPNX011105483.1 coordinate 185,594, forward strand.
AGCGAGAATGTTCTTCATTTTTTCTATTAGATTCTTATTGAATTCATTGTGGATATCCACTTCCCTTTGGTGGAATTTCTCTTGGATTTCTTCTTACGATATTTTTTCCCTTTTTAATTGCTTAATATGTGTGATCAAGTCTTGACTATGATTCTTCAAACGAGTAATTTCTTCATCCTTACTAGCGACAGTGTTTTCAACTTCTTTTTGCTTCTTTTGCTCTGACTTCTGATTACCCTGTGAAATCATCTTTGATATATCCTTGAAGTCTTCAGATATTGGAGCTTCTAAATCTGACTTCATTGTAATATCTTGAAATTTGATTCTCTTTTTCTTATAGGAAAATGTCAGAAACTTCTTTTCGGCATTTAAGATGAAAGTCCCCAATGTTTTTATCCAAGGTAAACCTAAATTTGTGTCACCGTCAAAGCTCCATAAGGAACTAACAATGAATTTCGATGTGACCATATAATCTCCAACATTCAGTTGTAAGCGACTTATTTTAATTTGTTTCTTATCCCAAAAGTCTAGCTTTTCACCTATATTTGACTCGGGAAATCACTAAATGGTTAGCGAATTTGGTACTAATATAATTATTACTTTGAACAGGTGCAATAGATATGGTGATATCCTTCCCTTGCAAGTGTACCTTTAATTCTAAATAGTATTGCAACGTTTCTTATTAAGGTGATAGGAAACTTTTCATTCTTTTCAACATTAAAATCCATATTCTTGAGTTTTCTTTGAAATTTATTCAATATCTCATTTTTTCCCCAATAGTTATTAAAATTAATAACTATATATATAATAATAATAATATATGTTATTATAATTAATAACAATATTTTAAAGGTTTGGGATTAATTATAATAATAAATGGTATTATTATAAATTAATATATGCGAGGTTTAGGAGAACATAATTTTAAAAATTCAATATTAATAATATGAATATTATTGTGTAATATTGAATTTATTAAAGTATGTGTTGTTTGTTGTTGGAAAAGAAACCATGTGTTGTTTTTAAGGTGATTTCTATTGGTTTTACTTCTCCCTTCCTTTTTTTTCTTTTCTTTTTCTTTTTCCCTTATTTTTTTCTTTTGTTTTTCCCTTTTCCCTTATTATTTTCTTTTGTTTTTCCTTTTCCCTTCCTTTTTTTTCTTTTGTTTTTCTTTTACTTCTTCTTTGTACTTTTTTTTACTTTAATATATATATATATATATAGTAAGGTCAAAAATTTGAGGTTGGTCAAAGTCCTAGTTTTTGAGAAACTCCAAAAAAAATTGGACAAAAGCCAGAAAAAATGTCCAAGAAGGGGCTTTGATACAACTGGAACAGTAAAATACTGTTTCTATCGAAAAATCCAACGTAAATATGATAGAAACTCTATAAATGGATAAATATATGAATAATAGATAAGTGATTATAATACAATGAGAATGTTGTTTGTATAAAGAGACATAACCTTTCATCAAGGTGTCTCTTTGTTAAGAATTAGTTATTTAATTATTAGTAGTTATTAATGTTCATTTATTATATTTTTGTTCATTACAGCAGGTGTCTGACAGTATTCATTTGATCCACAATAGATGTTTTCCCTGGGTGTGAAAACAGTATATGAAAATGCTTTATCGCTTCTAATTTTATGCCATTTGAATCACTTACCATGGCAACATCCATTCCATTGATCTCCCAGATCAAATTCTGAACCCTCCTATCATTTGCAAATTGATGAAATAATTTTGTATTCTGGTCACCGATCTCAAGCCAGATATCCCTACTCTTTAGTCTCATCCTCTCTTCTTCCATCAAAAGAAATGTCCTAGTATTTTCCAAAAACTGGACTCGTTCATGTATGTTTGGGGGAAAAGAGTCAGACTTATACTATGCATAGTCAATGCAAAGTTCTTCCTTGACATCAATTAATTCCTTAAAAAACTCCTTCTTTCTGTTATGCTCCCACCTAAAAACTGCATCTTTCAAAAATCTAAGCTTTAGCACCAACCTTTTCACATCGGAAGTCTGGTCCGAGAAGTCTAGCCCATTCCATGTACTTTTAACCATGTCACAAAAACCTCCTTCACGTATCCATGAATGATTAAATTTAAAGCATGGATAAAAAGTCTCCGGACTAGTGATATCAAGCTAAATAATAATAGGCGAGTGATCAGATAAAGGAACCTTGTCGACCCAAGATCTATATATGTCCACCATCTCAATCAAAGTATCAGATATCAAGAATCTATCCATCCTTTTAGCAATAACTTCCACACCCCCCCTTTTATTCCTCCAAGTTGGCACATGTGGTGGTAAAGCAATATCTATCAACCCTTTAGATAAAAACAAATTTTGAAAATAATCCCCCATATGATCCAGTCTAGCCCTATCACCCCAAATCTCTGTTGCTCCAAAAGTCAGGTTTAAATCGCCACCAAGATTAAGCGATGGGAGCCTCAAAATGCCATCATCTTGTATATTTTTCCAAAATATTTCCCTATCACTATAGGGTGCATAGAAGTTTGCCAAATGTAGTTCCTTCTCGCAACCCACATACTTCCCAATCATCATAATGCCTGCAGAAGTATGGTATGACAAGAACCTTTCGACTTTGGGGTTCCATGCAGATAGAAGCCCTCCAAATAGATTGTTCGAATCTACTGTAGACATTTCCCATCATGCTAATAGAAAAGAAAATAAAAACCGGGATTTTCCCCCATAAACCATAGTTTCTTGTACAAAAATAATGTCAGGCTTAACTTCAGCAAAAAAATATCTTTAGGGACGATTTCTTGGATATGATAATCATTTTTTTCCTGTGCAAGGGATTTATTAACTCTAAGCACCCTGAGATCAATGTTATTGAAAGGTTTAGCAGTGGATTGTTCTTCATTGTCTGTTCATTCATTCTTACTCAACTCTTTACTCACACTTCGAGTTTTTAGCGGAGAAAGATCCACCCCCAAACCCCCCATCAAAGCAACCTGCTTAATTTTTTTTCCTTTTTTTATCATGTGCTTTTAATTCTTCCGATTTGAAAGTTCCATTGGGTAGAACCTTCATGTCCTCCTTTAACAAAGCTCCTACAAAGTTGGGTATGGGTATTTTCTTGACAACATCGACATAAGATGTTCTTTTAGGTGACAAATGTAAATTATTCTCCTAGAGTGGTGATAGAGAGTGTGTGTTCCCATCCCTATATTCCCCATTCGACCAATCCATCCCTGAAACTTTCACCCCCATACTCGCTGGCCCTTCAACCGAGGTATGAACCCCAACTATAATGTTTTCTAAATCCCCAATCCTAGTAGAAGGAATTTTCCCATCAGTCCCCGATGAGGGTAAATGCGATACATCACCTAAGTGTATTGAAACATTCCCCAAACACTCCATCCCATCACCACAATCTGATGAAATATTTGAAAACAACTTATCAACTAAAGCACTGTTGGTATTATGACGAATATCTTTAGGAGTGAAAGAATTAAACATAAATGGATCTATAAAACAAAGCTTACCAATGATATCTAGAATATCTGCAGATATCACATCCTGCTGAGGTGTCATCCCTAATGGTTGACCGCTCCCTGATTCCTCATAGCCTTCTGATTCACTGTTATCATCAGTCGTCCAATCCCCATGAAAACTGGAGTCATCACTACCATATTTAGAGCTAGAAGTTTTGCATGACCTCCATAAATGACCGACCTCTTGAAATTTTGAACATCGAAAAGGAAATCCCCAATGATCCAATTCTTGATGGTACTTTCGTCCATCTCATTCAATATTAATCTCCTCCAAGAAGCCTTTAGTCACGTCAATCTCAACCAATATACGATCCACCTGTTTGTCCATACCTTTAAATACATATCTCCCACATGCAGGGATTTTCCCAAATGATCTCCAACCACCTCAAAGGCATCTTTGTGCCACATGACTAGAGGAAAATATGGCAACAAGACCCATATGTGTCTGAAATGAATATTTTCAGTACGTGGATCAAAACCCTAATGCCAATGTTTTAACATAAGATTCCCTTGGTCCTTCAACCATGTTTTTTCCAAGACCTCATTGGCATGTTTCGTAGTCCTGAAGGTAAATCCATACCAGTCGCGGGACAAGATAGATATATCTGGATAATATCTGAATAGTGGAGCCCAAGTCTCATCCACCCAACCCGCAATCCCCTCTCTTTTCATAGCCTTGTAGCTAAATTCCCCACTAAAGTAGTCAATGATTTTTCTATCACATGTTCCAACCCAAGGTCCTACCAAAGGACCATATTTTGGTCGTCCCCCTTGAGGCACCACTTCTTTGACCTTCAATTTTTAGGACTTTCTCAGAGAGTGGCTGAAATTTTGACCAGATGTCATCTAGTCTCGTTTCTCTGAGCCACCATCCCGTCCCTGTCTATGCTTATTATTATGTGGAGTGTCCAGAGCTTGTTCTACCAGGTTTACACCTTCAATCCTCAAGCCGTTTTTGGCCCCCATGGCATCCCCTTCCACATTTGGTATAGAACCAGTAACATGAGGCTTAGAAATATTGTTTGGGGTATCTCTAACATCGGTTGAGCTTTCACCCACAACATATTCCTCTGTCGGAATGATTTGTTGTGTGTTCACTGCAATACCATGGTTCCGACGCCTCTCTGAATGTTTATGGTAGTAAACCTCCTGGTAATATTCATTCGGTCGGGGTAAAACCTCACGCTTCCACCATCCATTAGATGCCATGTTGCCATCAGACACCGCCACTCTTGCTTTCCTATTTTCAACCGCCATAACCGAAATCTTGTGGGTTACTAATAAAACTAGAAAATCTCACAAAATGTCAGTAAGGACGAAAATACCGGATACTCTGCCTTCAACATGTGACCTAAAACATGCCAATGTCCATAAAATCAAAAACAAACAACGACTCCACTTTTTGGTCCTCGGGATAAAGATCCCCAAAATGTGATGCAAACGACATGATCTTCACACCTAACACCAAAGATCCAGTTCCACAAAAAGAACGTGACCCAGGAAACCATATGCTAATTATCGAATGTAAAAGGGCGTGGACCCCACTTCCTGGTTCCAATATAATAAAAAATCCCCCAATTCTTCGAAATCCCCACCGTGAAAATGCTCCAATGGCTCCCCGCCGCTATAACGAAGCATAAAATATAGAAAGCCAAATCACTATCCCTGAAAAACCCTGAAAATCGGGAAGAACAAATATCTATCTCCGATCCAAACATGAAAGAGCATAAAGCAGAGGAAAGATCATTGAAATTGTGTGCATGTAGTTGTAACCTAAACATGGCGGTCGAAACCCTAGCTCCCCTTCCACCAACATGCAACGATTTTTATTTAATCAAATGGTTCTCTCCTTATGGCAACATGTTCTTACAATGAACTTTGGAGTTTTTTATAATTATGGCGGTCATGTATAGGGTTGGAAAAATGTGGAAACCATAAAACTATTATTAAATATTTTATTTTTACAATGATTATTTATTTATAATACCAATGAAAACTATATTATGATTATCACTTCCCAATGTTTGGGAAAATGTTAGAAATCATAAAATCATTATTAAAATGATAGTAAAAAAATCATAAGAATACCCATATAAATACTATTGCATCCTTGAGATGTAAAATAACTACAACGGTGAACAAAAGAAAATGCAGAGGTTGGGGGCTTAAAGTTCGTCAGTAAGAAATTCAAAAGACTATTGTCATTTAATAAATTATGAATTGGAATTTTTTTTGGTAAATCCATAAGTACATGAAGGAAGTATGTAACCAACTCATTAAATATCATAAAGCTTTTGAATAGTATTTTATTTTTGTTCTCCTTTGCTTTTGCAGTAATTGTTTCTGGATAATAACTCTTTATGTTATCTAGTGTAATCATGAAGTTTTTGGTCATGACTTGTAGAAAAAATAAATAGAACAACAACCCGAATCCTTCTTATATCCAACTTTAAAATGTGGAAGAGATTAAGAGTAGAGTTTAAAATTGCATACAAACTAGGCTAGTTTAACATTAATTGTTATCTAGAAACACTTCAATCAGATTAAATGATGTACATTTTGAAAAGTTTGAAAGTGATGTGCAAATAAAGAAACTGAATTTTTGTTTATAGAATGTAAAGAGAAACCCAAAACAACTCTATTTATCTCCTCACTAGTATATTAGAGGCAAATCAAGTGCTAAAATCATATATATAATAAAACTTTATGTTTGGGTTTTCATAGCTAATTTGTATGTATCTTATGAGTCCCTACCTTAGCAAGGATTATTAGAAATCCGTATGTCGTTATCTCCTATTAATTAACACAAAACATGAATTACTATTTATGTAAGCTTTACACGTTCCTTACTATAATAATAAAAAAATAGTTTATTAATAAAGTTTTTATTTTTCACAAATCAAGTACATTGTCGTTTATTTGGCCTCATATCAAAGGTATAATGCGACATCATACATCAATGCGACATCATACATCAAAACAATGGATTATTTCCAAAACAATTAATGTTAAATATTTAAAACATCGAGGAGGATTATGGAGACTTCGTCACTTTCCTCTACTCATACAGTCCACTAGTAGCCTCTATTAGATTTCATAGCTAGCCTCACATTGCCAACCCCCATATTACTATATGTTATAAGCCTATAATCCTCTTAGAGAAGTGAAGGAAAGACCATCTATCCAAGATATATATGATTCCATTCTATCCAGGTTTGTGTTTGTGGAGATATTCCTCAGTTTTTACATTACACTACCATCAACACATATGGATAGTTATTTTGACTTCATGACCCACCCATTTGGTGCCATACTTAATCACTTCCTAGAGGACGTAGACAGTATCCTTTACAACAATATGTTTCTTCTCTTTTATATGAGCCCTAGGAATCTCCAACTTGTAGAAGGAATCATTGGTGCCAGACATTGGATGGCTTCCTCTTGCATTGCTGAATAGGTGACGTAATTTGTGACAGGAGGGGGAATGTCGTAACAATTCAAGACAGAAAGGAGACTTCAATTCTCGCGTGTCGATTAGTCATGTGGAAATCATGGTGATTTTCATTGGAATATGGCTTGACTTCGGTGTTTGTATTCTTGCTCTGGTGTTTTCATTATGGCTCTTTATGCTTTATCTCAGGTGTCTTTATTCTGCTTATTCATGGAACATCGCAGGAAATATATGCACCTCACCTCAAGAACCACCTCATGAACTGTGACATGTATAAGGATCGCATATAAGGACAATCATGTTATAATTACCAAGCTCCAACCTTATGTTTCTTCAAACAAATTCCTCTCTCACACCTTGACATGGACTTGTTGTTCGACAACCTTCCTTGTTCAGTTAAAAAAATAGTGATTTATTTTTTAATATCACATGTTTTACAATAAATTAAATTTATTCATTGTAGAAATTACTTTCACATACTATTAAAATTATAAGTGTATAAATTGTTTTTATTTACTATTCAACATTTCAAATCAATGATTAAACATTTTATCATATAAGTTTCACAATTTATTCTTCACCAAGGGACTTTAAGCACCTTTTTCTGAAATAGAAACTATATAACTACAATGTCTATCTATTTAAGTTTCATTTCTTTTCGAAGTGACTTAAAACCAACATAGATCCATCTAAAAGGGGATCTACCAAGCACCGAGAGGGATCAAATCTCTCAAGGTGTAAACCCTTTTTTAGAGTGGAAATGTTGAGGACGTGTGTAATCCAATGTTTATAGTTTTAGTTTATCTAATTTATATTGTTTTAAATATATGTGATTCTAAATAGTTTAAATTTAATTTAAGCCGACATGTTATTTTTAATAATTTTTTATTATTTTTTATAAAAGACACGTGTTTACTCTAAAATAAGCACTCAAGGCATTACACATCTCTCCCTTACTAGGTTGTAGAATGCACCTCTTCGATGCAATTAAGAACATCATTGGCCTCTTTCACATCCAATGCATCTTCCAAAGACTTCAATGATCTCTAGTTAATATTCCCTTGCAATTTTAGAATCAAATATGTCCTCCATCTCAACATCATCTACTATTAACTCCACCCCATTTCCCTTTTTCTCTACAATAACTCATCTTGTTAAGCACTCTTTATTGCATTATGTTTAGTCAAACTAATATATTCTCTAGGTCCATTGTTAGATATATCACCAGTGGCTTCTACTTAGTTGAGGATGGTTCTTTTAATCTAACCAACCTTGACATATCTTCCCATAAATTCTACTCCCAATCTTGTAGGGAATCTAATTCAAATGGACCAATACCTTCAATTTTCTCTTTAACTTTTTCTTCAAAAGATGCCTTTACAAAGTCTTGTCTATCATCTTTCACAAAAAAAACAAGGCATATGAACCACCTAAACCACAAAATAATCTACAATTCGAAGAAAACATGTTAAAACATAGCTCTCTCTCCCATCCATACACATTCACACACATATTAACACAGAAATATAAAAATGTTATAATGCACAAACTATCCACAACATAGAAAAACATACAAAACCGAGATACCCCATAATGAGACAAGCTTTAAAACCAATGAAAATTAATCCATTTATGGACTCTTAGAAACCAAATATGTATAAAAACACACTACATTATAGTCCAAAGACCACACACAAACTAATTATTTAAAAAAACAACAAAACCAAAACACATACACAACCCAAATACCACATGATGTACCATGAGTTAAGACCCTTAAAAATTCATCTACGCATAGACTCTTGGGAACCAAATAGCTATGAAAAGAAAATCAATATTATCAAAATTCCATACAAAAATTAATTAGTAAATTAAAAAAAAAATATAAGAAAAAAACATCAAAACATATATACCGGCCTCAAAACCTTTGAAATTAATGTAGCTAACTAGAAACCAAAACAATTGTGAAATACCACCTCTATTATCGAAAATCCATACAAAAATAGATTAATGCAATAATAAATAGCATGCCCACTTGGGCCAATGGTTACTCTATCAAAGATGATAGAGTAAATAATACTTGGATTGGAATGCATCATAGATTTGACCCTTGAAGGCCACGAGCCAGGGATTCTTTGGATTTGAGCCATCATAGGCCTTCATGGTTATTTTTATGTGTATTAATAATGATTACTTTTAAAGTATGTGAACAATAAGTAAAGATTATGTGTATTATGTTACTATTTAAGTTGGTAAAAGGACAAGCAAGAATGTGATATGTTTGTCGTTACTAAATGTGAGGATGGTTATTTGATGATAAGTACTTTAGATGTTTATAATATGACCTCATAAAAGTAAAAGTCGCACTTCATGATATAGAGTTGATCTTTATCATTAACGTATCATGTCATGTAATTCATTGGGATTAACGGTATTTCATATTTAGTTAAAGTAAATGCAAAAAAAATTATCTCATTTTCTCAGAAGTACACTATGAAACTCAGGTACATTATAGTTTTAATCTCAATTTTTCTTCAAAATTCCTCTTGAATTCCCATAGCTGTCGAGGAGCATGCTTTGATACCACTGTAATACCCCCAATTGAAAACTAGGAATATTAAACCCAACTTCTCAACAAAAAAAGAGCCAAATGGATATATTTGCTTTAATAATAGTGATATCTATATATATATATATATATATATATATAAGGTGTGCAACTCCATTAATATGCTTTGAACCCATTGTAATGTGTCAAATCAAACATGATATAAAGTTTTGGTGGTTGGTTATTAAGTTTGGTTCATGACTTTCTTCAAACATTTTGTATGCAACCCCTTTGTCATTAATATTGAAGCATTGGAAGTACCAAACATATCACCTAATTCAAAAGAAGAGTTCTTGGATCAATGTAGCAGCAGGAAATTATATGTATCAGATTTAATTGACCATGAACAACCCCCACAAGCATCAATTCGAATCTAGGAAGACTAGCTCGAAATTCAATACAAAAATGGTATAGTTTCTCAAATTTTTCCAAACACTCCCCAACCCACTTGAATTTGTCCCAAACAGCTCTAAATCATCCCAAACACTCCAAAATCAACCCAAATCACTCACTAACAACCTTCAAGGTGCTTTAATGAAAGTTTAATACACATTGCATTAAGATTACATAGCCATAACCATATATTTGCACATAGATCTACCAGAAACTTAAATATTGAGCACAATATGGGAGAAAACACTGTAAATGTTTATTATGCACTGAACTGAACAACAATAAAACTGATTACAACCATAGATGGCTCTTATAGCAGCTCAAAACTCATGAAATACAAAGATAGAAATGCACCGGTGCACCCCTCTTACAAAAGGAGATACAAAATAGAGTGGATACGATAAAATGATTGTATCTTGGTCATCTTGAATCTTTTCTCGGTGAAACAAAAAGTGTTTTCCATTGGAAACAATGCTCCAGTTGTAATGGAATAGGTCTCACAGCCCAGAAATGCATAGAACTATCAGAACCAAAAGATTGATCTCGGCCCACCAACACTGGTTCCAATGAAAGAGCTGCTCCAACCGCACATCAAGAGCCCAAACACAATGGATATGAGAAAAAGAGTCAAGAATATGTTTTGAATCTCCTCAGATGATGTACTCTCTTCTACAAGTGCACCCTTTACACTAAGAACACTGGAAAACTAACACATTAGAATATTAAAACACTGATAAATCTTCAAATATGCAATGAAACTCACAACATACTCTAATTAATGAAGCTCAATAGAAAGATTTGGATTATCTCTCTCAACACCTGCAATGAAGCCCAAATGAAGAGATTTGGATGATCTCCCCTCTCACCCCGGCTAGGGGTGAAATCTTTCACCACCGAAACTAATCACAAATGCAAGGGGCGCATCTCCCAAGCTTGAAATCCATAAGAGCTCTCCAATTCAGAAATAAGTTTGTTAAAAGATTCTGAATAGGTTCCCTCACCCTTCTTTTATAATCTTTCGTTCACCTTTTCCCTCCTAGAGCACTCTTGAAAATATTAATAAAAATGATTTTTAGGAGAGAATGAATCCTTGTGACTAATTCCGCCTCATTCTAGAGTTTTCTCTCGAAAAGTAATAATAAATTCAATTTTAGTAGAGAATAATCCCTTATGACACCTCAACTCCCTCCAATTGGTAATGTGGCCCTATAGGGAAGTTGCTTTGAGACTCTCTTCATGTTTGGTGGGAGTTACACTCCTTGGAATTCCCATTCATTCCCAAATTCACCCTCCTTAGCTAATTTTAGTCATTTGGGAGTTACAATGAGATTCCCTCTTCATTTGGTGGGAGTTACACTTCCTTGGGATTCTCACTTTTTTCCTTAGAATTGTCACCAACATTAGGATTCTCACCCACAAATGCACCCTCATGGATATTTATGTCTTGTTTTAGAATACTCCACATGTATTCCTGGGCCCACCATCTCCCTAATGCGTCCTCCTCATGAGCCTTCATCAAATTTTCCCTTAGACCATGGTTTTGCCATAGTGCCTCATGACCCAAATCACCACTTTACAATTATTCTTTAATTTTTCCAAGTGACTTTAGACCATTGGATTCCCTAGGCCTATAGAGTGGTACATAGTAAAATATTGGGGACATTACAATTCGCCAT
>LPNX011105483.1:197317-254334 GCA_001517045.1 Pseudotsuga menziesii
TGATTTTTAATACAGTGGGAAATTTATGATACATTTGTAAACTTACAATTATTTTTTAATAAAAGATTTTTTCTTCCCTTTGAGGTTTTCTCCTCACATCAAAATCTAGTGTATCAAATTTCATGGTGTCACATGTATTGTGCTTACTTTATTTAAGTTCATATTGCTTATCCAGTTGGAAAAATCATTATTTAAAAACTTCAATTATGGTATGAACTGTTAGTCATTTTTTCTCTCACAAAAGTAGTCTTGTAATTAAATTAAATAATCATCCATGACATTTCTCATGTTGAGATTAAATAGTCAATTAGTATATTGCTATAGTTTAGGTTAACAAATTATAGACTACAATCCAAATGTATTATAGGTTAATCTTATTAACCAGTAATATAATGTCTTTACAATACTAACTACGATTCTTGGTTGAGAGCTCTTGGTCCCTTTTAGCATGACATGTGCTTCTTCTTCATTATACTTGATTGATCTTTAACTTAATCTAACTCCGTCCACAAGAAAGTCCATTGTCGCATATATATATATATATATATATATATANATATAGCAAGTCAAGTCATATCTTAATTTTTTATTACTAAAGTTTATTGCATGTCTTCCACACTCGTAACGATTGTTGGGAAGAAACATGCTACAATTTAAGTGATATGTTCCTCATTGTTTGCTATTAGTTTCAATAGATTTCGATCCTTGTTGCCCTTATTAGTAGTGATATTGCTAAAAATTTGCAAATTCTAAGCATGACTCCTGTTTTTTAATTCTCTTGTAGTCCAATTAGCAAATTTGTGAAGACAACCTTCATTTTTTCTAGATTCCTTGGGTGCATTTTCTTTGGGTTTTATAACCTCATTAATGATGATTTAGATCATCAATCTTGCATCCTTATAATGACTTGTATTAAGACAATCATTTAGGGATGCTTTCTCTTCCCAGTTTTGTAATCCCTTTAACCATTGTGTTTATATTATCTTATGATGATCATTATTATTTTGGAATATCTGCATTATCAATTGGTTCTAGCTTTAGTGGTTTGTTTGTTTACCTTGGATACTGTCTTTAAAAAATCTACAATAAAATCAATATTTTTTAACTCAAATTACAAAAATAAATATATCGTTTTGCAGGAAAATGATAATAATTTAAAAAAAAATAGATATTCTATGCTAAGATCCAAAATCTCAACTTGGATATCCCATCCCAATAATTTTTAGATCCAAAATCTCAAAAGTTGTTAATAAAATATACTTGTGTATGGAAAAAAGACATTCAAGAAAATGGTGGAATATTCAATTTTGGAACTAATACGAATCATTTTTTATTTATGGAAATTTGGTAAAGAAAGAATTGTTAAAAATGCAAATTGCATTTTCCATTGTTTAAATAGCAATTTCCACAATTTGAATAGTTTCAAAATCAAGAATTTAATCTTAAAAAGATATTGATGATTGTTGAAATTTGCATTGTTCAAATAGCAATTTCCACAATAGTTTCAAAATCAAAAATTTAATCTAAAAATATTGATGGTTGATTATTGAAATTGGATAAGGTTGGTCTTTATATCACACCATGGTGAAATGCTCCAAAATCATTCCTAGACTTGATTTATTATAAATTCACACATTCACAGAGGTTATCCTTCATCTATTTCACTTGAAAATAAAATTGTTTATATAATGAAAAAGACCGTGTAGAAGCCTACCAAGACCTCATTGGCTTGCGGGACACGCTTACTGTCCAAGTCAACATATGAATATATTATCCAGCAAGTCAACATATGAATATATTATCCAGCAGAGCCGAACGTGGATTTTGATATACATTATCTGCGTTACTTCCACGCTAAATAGAGTTGTTGGAGCAATATAATAGCACCAGAATGGGTTGCTGTCCAACTCAAAATATCAATAAATTATAAATTATCCACCTCAGCCGAACGAACGCGGATTATAATAGATATACATTATTAGCGTTACTTCGACGCTGATTATAGTAGTTGGAGCAATATAATGACGCCATGGTGGCATCACCATAGCGTTTACATCAGCACCCAAGTCATCAACTAGAGCCTTGCTGGCATACCCAGATGGCTATTAAAGGCCTCGGTGCAATGAATTGAATGAATGCGTTGTTCGAGACTCTGCTAAATTTTGGCTATTGACAAGAGAATTTGAGGATTTTATCTGTATCTTTGTTTAGTGTAACAAAAAAAAGTTTATGGCTATGTTTGGGTCCAGCAATCGTAAGTACCATTTAATCCATTCAGTTTATATCTTTCGTCCTCGATTTGATTCAGTTAAGAAGCAGAATTATCATCGCCATGATGACTGCATAAATTTCCCTTTTTGTGAATTTGTTATTTGACGTTTGAATTGTGCTCAGCATTTGGAAAATGAAGTTCAAGTTCGTTTGGAGGTACAGGGAATCCCTTTGGAGGCTCTATGTTTGGCAACACAACAACTCCGGCTTTTGCTTCATCTTCACCTTCTGGTAAGTGTTGCTGATTTCCACCGGCTCACTAAAATTAGTGATAGTTTGCAATCTCTAGAATTAGTTCAGCATATCAAATCTGAGGTAGAAAGAAGATCCGATAGAGCTAACAAATATCCTGGTACGATTTTCATTTCGATTCAGCGTATTTTTAAGTGTCCATGCTCTTGTTTACTCCTTGGTGCGAGTTTATCTTGCAAGTAGTGGGTGAATCTTACGTACGTTTTACTTGAAAAAAGAGTTGAACAGTAATGTCTGGAAAACAATATCTAGAAAATAATTTCCATTTTACATTGTGTCTTCCTGTAAAGCTTAATTTGAGATAGCATTATAGAAAATGCTTTCAAGGGTATCCTGTTAGAGTGTCCCCTCTGAATCTAGATGCCAATTCCAAGTCCATGCCCTTTTAAGTTTTAAGTATCATTTCCAAGTGTTTGCTGGTTGTACCAAGACAACCCAGGGGCTCTGAATCCAGGGAGGAAGATTTGTGTATGTATATCTGTTTGTATTAAACGAAAAAAGTGGATTTTTCTTTATTTCACATTTATTTTCGATAGATATCTACTAAAAAATATTGAAGTCTAGATCTTTATCTTTTATCTTCTTAACTCTTAATTGATCTATTTACATAAAGATCTTTATAAGATGAAATTTATATCTTTCATTATTTTCTTGATCCTTAATAGATGTAAGTTAAAATGTTTTTATACTAGTTAAATCAAAACCGGCATTATCTAAGTAACCCAGACCTTTTACATTGTTGAAACTTGATTATGAGCAACATATTTCCGTATGCAGCAATCTAAATTATGTTAAAGGATAAAGTCATCTGACATTAAGGGAACCAGACAAATTCAGAACTGGTTGGTAACTGAGTTATGCACAAAGTGTTCCCTTTGAATCTAATATCTGTACCCAGGTCAATACTAAATAACTGTATTTTCATCACGAACGCAGTAACCCATTTTATACACAAAAATGCATGCATGAACACTTTCATTTTGGTAGATTTCTTTTTGGATATGGCTTTGCTGCTTTATGGATCAGAAATTAAAGTTGTAACACTAATGGTCTTTGAAAGTTACTCGTAATATGGATTGTTTTTTTGGACACGCAGGAACATCCATCCAGTTGAGTTCCTTCTTCAGTTTTTCAGAGTTGACTAAACGCATGGCCTGTTGTGGCCAAAGGGTCATATTTTATGACCCTGCAAAACCCCTGGGCTAACCTGCCAAAGATTCAACAAATACAAAAAATATAAAAATTATACATAACTAAATTATGTAAATTTTGCATTGAAATTTGATATGAAAATATATATTATATATAATATGCTAATAAGAAACAATTTTATGTCCATAATTATACAATCAAGTATATGATACATCAAAATAAAAAACAATGTGAATCATGATACAAAATAAACTAACAAATCTTATAACATAATACATACATAAGAATTGAGGTTTGGCTAGAGCACCTCTTCCTCATTGTAGCGGTTTGCTCCAACCAAATTAATTCCTCCCTTGAATGACTCGGGGGCCTCAGAGTCATCACCATGCTCAACAATTTGTTGGATCAACATCTTCCATCTTAACGGACAGTCTTAAATGAATTTGTTTAGAATTCGATCATAGATTTGGATTGATTTTAAAAGCTTGAATTAAAAAATTAAAAGGACCCCCCTTACTCAATTATGAGATTAAAACCTTTCAAATGCTTCCTTTGGAGTTCGAGACCATAATTCACTAATACCGAATCATTAAGGCGTTTATAGGTCAATCGGTTGCGTCTTTTGGAGTGTATAAGTTCAAATACATTCCAATTTCTCCCACCACAGCATATTTTTGAAGATGAAGAATGCCTTTGCCGAAATTCTCCCACCATTCCTTTGTCATAGAACATATATATATTACAATTTGCTATTTATATATATTTATAAATAAGAATTCAAGATTTAAAAAAAAATAACTCGAACGGAAAAATTGAGGAGCAGTCCTTCCTAACATATCATTTCATTCTTGCTTCGACCACATTCATGATGGAAAACAATCCATTTGCGGCATTGAATCCCTAAAAATTCATCATGCAGAAGATATTATTTAATGTTGCTAAACAAGCCCCTCTTCACCTTTACATCTACATGGAAGCTTTTTTCATATTGTAACATCGGGTTCCCAATGCAAGACTCTTACTGGTGGCTTAGAAATGTGATCATTTCCTCGACATCCCTTCAAAACCCTCAGTATATATTAGATTTGCACTATGAATGTCATCAATGGCCTTTACATATTTGGACTCTATCCACCCATGGGTCACAAATGTCCTCTTCAAAGCTAGTTTGTGAAATTATCAACACACTTTGAAATAATGAAGTTGGTGACAAATCCACTAACATGCAGCGAACAAACTCCTTGCCTTTAGTGCAAGTCCTCAACATGCTAAGTATCATAGGGTGATTGTAAATATATTTGGTAATGGACTTAGACTTCTCTTTCTTGAACTAAAAAAAGTTTGCCAATATCCTCTAACATATGGTCTCTACAATGGACAGCACATGGTGTCTAGAATCTGGTGGGGTATCTCCATCAACAATCTTCAAGCAACCACATAGTTCGTTGTATTATCAGTGACAACTTGCACAACATTTTCTAACCCTTGTGTAACATATATTTTTCACTTAGTCAAATGCATCCATAAATTTCAAGAACATCATGTACCCTTGAGGCAAGAGACTACAAAATTGAGAAATGCCCTATTTCTCGTCGGTCCACTCATCTAATATGATGGTGCATATGGTTTGTTCCCATTTTACCTCGTCGGTCCACTCATCTTAATATGATGGTGCATATGGTTTGTTCCCATTTTACCTCCCTCTTGCTAAGAGAATCTTGAAGCAAAATTATCACCAAGGTCAACTCCCTCTTCCTGAGAGAATCCAACTCCCTGTCACGAGTACTCATCACTACTCCCATCAGTTGCAAGCTTGGAATCAATCACTGATTCCATCACCATTGGTTTTGAACTTATCTCCAAGTTAAGTCTTCCACGCCCTTCTTCATTACCAAACACTCCAAGACAACAAGTACATATATAAGGAATACAACATGAAAGAATGATCCACTCCCAAAGATCAAGTACAAAGTACAAATGCACAAGATCACCAATAACTTAGTATTAGACTCACTATCACATCCATGATCAAGCTATCCACAAATTTACAAGATGTACAACCAATCTATCCCCAAGGGATAACGCCGAAAACTCCCTCCATCAATAACTATTAACAATCATTGAAACTGAGCAAGGTCGCCATTCCTGTAAACCCTTGAGTCACAGCTCTATCGGAACATGTCAACCAATAATCATCATTCTATCAAAAAATGCAATGGTGCAAGATGTTATCTCCACTATGCACACATCACACAAGAGCACGACTACTTGAAATCATGCAGGGTGTTATCTCCAGTGTTCCACCAAATTTCCGGGACACGGGAGCGTAGGGACAGGGAAACGCACATTGGAGACATGTGGAGACCAACCTAAATTTAAGAAAATTTGCGGGACAGGGGGACGTAGAGGTCTTTAAAATTATTAAAAATATATAATTTATATAAATCCTAACATATTAAAATAAATTCATCATCCCATCACCATTTACATACTAAAACTTAAAAGTAAATAGTAAATACAAAATAATAAATTCATCATAGTAAACATGGTTGTCAATTCATCATTGATTTATGAATCATTTATCATTTGAGTATTGAATGTCACGTTCATAAATTCAAAATTTATAATACATGCACATCTTCCATTATAAATTTGAATTATAAACATGAACAATAGATGAAAATCTAAAATTTAAAATCATAAACATGTCGCATAAAGCCTTAAACACCTTCAAGGCTTCAAGTTCAAAGAGTCAAAAGAGTGATGAGACCAAGACTGAATCTGAGGTCATCAATGACAGTATCTACTTCTAGAGTCACAAGTTAAACTGAAAACTAACAATGGACAATGAACACTGACAATAAAAGTAGGGAAAGAAAGTTGAATGCATCAAGGAGATAGCTCCATGAACTGGTCCTCCCCATGCATCTACTGCGTGAAGCCATCAGGACCATCAATGGGAGTGTCACTATCTGAGTTAGAGTCACTCTCATGAGTGACCAATGGCACACCAACCAAGACATCCTTTCATTTTTTTTAAGTCATGAAAAAAAAATATCGCATGGGGGTGTTTGGGCATCCCCCTTTTTTGTGAGCAGACACCCAAACGCCCCCACCTCTCTAAGATGTTCATTGTGCATTTCCTCGAGTTTTTGGTAAAAGGGGACATGTGGAAACATTTCCCAAGGAGTCCCCAAGCCCTTGGGGCGTGGGAAACGAGAGGAGCGTGCCCTCGACCCTAGGGGACGTGTCCCTGTGGAACACTGGTTATCTCTGTTGCATGTTTTATACTAGGGTAGAAACCCAGACGTTACAAGAGACACAAGAACAATCATTATCTCCAACATCATATTCTTCTCTAGGGTTTACTTACATAGGAAAAACCCTAGCCTCTCACAAGAGCGAACCCTAGCATCATACAAGAGCCATCTTCCCAAGGACAACCAATGTACACCTCTCTCTCTTCTTTTCTTCTCATAGTGTTTACTCATGAAGCATAGCATCTTTCACCCTACAAGACTTCTCCAATACAATATAAAGAATAGAGTACAATGATAATAAAATGAATGACAAGAGCTCTTTCCTCCCTCTATATGTACAATTAGTGAGGGAGGCTAATATAAAACAAGGACATGTGTCCATAGAAGTAACCAACAAGGAAAACCCACATGAAGCGCTCTACAATACAAGGATGTACAAGTGTCATGCTAAGATGAAATACCCTCCGAGGATAAATCTTCTAGGGCTCAATGCCTCTCCTCCAAGATTGTGCACTATCCAACCAGATATTATTCCAAGGCTCCCCTTCCACAATGGTATCCAAGTGTCCTCATATAAGACATTCCTCCTCTTGTGTGCCACATTTCCTCACATGTGCCCAATGCTCCTCTCATGAGTGCCAATGTGGTTAATAAGCTCCATTACTCCCCCTCAACATTTATATAGGTCCACAACCAACCCCCATGCAGTATGCCCCTCAACTTGAGCATCCTCAAGCCAAGTGCCCAAACTCCAAGGTGTATGTCACATGGTCCCAAGCTCCTAGGGTAAAGTTCCTTCCTCCAAGTGCCTAGAGCTCCTCCTAGGTAGGTACTCCCCTAATTGAGGAAATGACTCGCCCATTGCGTGCACTCAATGGGTTAGTCATCATGTTGATCAAGGTAACAACCTCCTAGGTAAGGGTACTAAGCTAGCACTTCAACCAAGGTCAAGCATCCACCCAAACTAAACCATCCATATGTCCATGAAGCATTGCCAAAGTACTAGTGCCGGGTGAAAACACTTTTGGAATAACTTCAAAAGCAAAAATATGTCACATGCATAATCTCTACTTCTAATTCACTTACCAGACTTTCTTTTAAATCATGGCAAGCATTAGTTACAGGTACTTATCAACAGTAAATTTGGATAGAATACAATAATTAATAATTTGGAACTATGATTGAAAAAATTTGCATTTCCTCTATTTACGCCCAATCCGTCTGCCAAAATGACAAAGGTTGCTCTCGAGAGGGAGTGTTGACTAGTGGCAATCAGCAACATGATCGGGCTTGTAAACATGGAAACACCTAAGTTCAAAATCCCAGAGTGGGTGCAGATGAGTCCAGGGGCAAGTCCTCTGTGATTTTGGCAACGTAGATACAGCCATCATAGTGCAGCTGCTTAGCCAAAGGGACAGCTGTGAGTGTCTATATAAACAGTGCTTCCAAAATAGAAACGACAAAGGATGTAATGCTACAAATGAAAATCAGGATACAAATTTTTGCAACAACTTATGATTTTGTGTTATCAATATTCAGATTCCAATTTATGACTTGAAATTTCTTCTTTATAAAATTTGTTTTACAAATATCTTTCCAGCTATTAGGACATGCTGAGTTCATAAGTAAGATTTGGAATATAAATGTTCATGTTATCCATGATATCTTAGGACATGCTGAGTTCATAAGTAAGATTTGGAATATAAATGTTCATGTTATGCATGATATCTTAGGACATGCTGAGTTCATAAGTAAGATTTGGAATATAAATGTTCATGTTATGCATAATATCTTACGACATGCTGAGTTCATAAGTAAGATTTGGAATATAAATGTTCATGTTATGCATAATATCTTGAGCAAATTTAAAATAATGTGATTCAAATTTCTGAAACTGTTTTTCTTTTAAAATTTAGGAACATCATCATTTGATCAGAAGCCTGCATGTCAAGGGTTTGTGCCAAGTAGTAGTCATGCAGGATTTGAAGGTGCTTTCCGCCAACCTCAAGAAACTCTCAGGAATCAACCCTTTTGTTCCACAATGTCTGCTTTTGGTACATCCAAAACACCTGCTTTTGGGGTAACAAGTATACCTGCCTTTGGATCTTCTCCGATACCTTCATTCAGCTCAGCTGACACATCGTCTGGGGCTTTTTCCACTCCTGCCTTTGGTGGTTCAACTAGTACATGCTTTGAATTTGTTAGAACTCCAGATAGTGGTCAATCATATCCTGTATTTGGAACAAACTTGGGAACATTAGCCAGAAACCCAACATTTGGAAGTGCTCCTACATCTCAACTTGGTGCTGGTAATCGAGCCACTGGTAAGTAAATTTTTTACAAGCCGTTCTATATGTTTAAATGGTAGAATGTTTCGTTGTTTCAATCAAGAACGTATGCTGTTGCCAACAGGGCTTTGGGTTCACTAATGAAGTGGCTAAAGTAAAAAACCGTCCACCAAGGTTCCATTCTAGCTGTGGTCTGCGCCACTTGAAAGGCGTTTCAAAAGGGATGAGGCTGGGTGAAAATCCCAATGAAATTTGGCAAAATATATACCCCTCAGACCTAGAACCTAAGCTAAAGAAAGTTCCTATTATGTGTGGCACCCAGACCTTAAGGCACGTATTAAACCAACTTGCAAAAATTAGAAAAAAACATACGTTGTTATGTCTTGAACTTGACATTTACATCTAGCTCACAGTTTTGTTTTCACTGTACTGTCAAGCAGCCCAGCCTACAGCCCCAAGATTCAGTAGCAGTCCTTGTCATGAGTCAGTGCTCCAAAGAAAAAATGCTGGAAGTAGATTCACACCTTACAAAGTGACAGTTGAAGCAGATGGTTGTAAAACTCCCGGAAAAATCCATTCCATATCTGCCATTTCTGCGTACAAACAAAAAAGTCACGAGGAACTGAGATGGGAGGACTATCAACTGGGAGATAAAGGTATGCAGCCATGAGTTTGTTCATCTACCATTTATAGTTATTTAAATTTTATATGGCACATGGGCCTGAGCTTGATCAATTACTTTTTCTTAATAAGTTTTACCATTTCTTATTTGCAGGTCCTAACTCTGCAGGACAATCAAATTCACTTAATACAGGCCGAACACCTTTTCAGATCTCAAACCTGAACTCTTCCATTCCAGCGACATCTTCTATCACTTCTGTTCCTAAAACACTAGATTATGGATTTTCTGGGTTTCATTTATCAGTAGGTCCTTCAACTAGCAGAGCAATTGAAGCACCATCCAAATCGTTTTGGCCATCTTCATTAAGTACAGGATTCTTTAGCACAAGTGGATTTGGATCAACTACTTGTTCGTCTCTAGCACCATCTAGCTCTCTTTTCAATTCCTCACAATTCAACCCTTCTTCAACCTTAGCAACACCTGTATTACGTGGGACATCTGTACCAGAAAGCCCACCAGGAATAACTCACTCATCAGGTATTTTCCGATCCCCAATATCTTCGCCTTCGGTTACATTAAGCTTCCCTCTGTTTAGTTCCTTCCAATCTGACTCATCTTTTTCAACCCTGGAAACTCCAACATTAGCTCCTACATTTGTGTCAAGCAACTCAGTTGGAAGTGCTATATTATCAGGACCTTTCCAAACACCAAATCCTATTTTAGGCAAGGCAGTTGCTGTTTCTGATGTATCTGCGCCTGATTTTAAGACCAGCTTTCCAGTAAATGGAAGCACCTTGTTTCTTGGCAACAGTGCTCCATCATTGATGTCAAAAAGCGAACCCATCAGCACTTCGCAAACAGTGGTATACGTCATTGATGTGTTTTTCTTGTTGGCACTAACATGATATTATCCACTTGATTAAACTGTTATTTTCTGTTTGACAGTAGATCACTTTCAAAGGTTCATATCATTTTAGGCTTTTCCTCAAGCATGAAGTACATTATGTCTAATGCTTGTGAAATGGTATTCTAATAATTTGTGAACCTGAATTGTAGCCTTCTATGCTCAGTGGCTCTCAACTATTTATTCCGACCCAGACTTTAGGTGCATTTACCATTGGCCGACCACAGCCAGGTACGTAAGGTTACTTGCATAAAGATCCATCTTAACCTTATCCTAACATTAAGGTATGGTAATTGATTTCAAACAAATAAAAGGTTGATGTGGTCGGTGTTTTCTTTATTTTACGTCTTAGTTAATTGGCACATGACACATCTGTTCCACCTCGAGCTGTAAGAGCAATCAAATACATAAGGTGATCAGATCAGTGGAAGACAGTTAACTGCAGCAATAGCAGCCATTGTCATCTGAGAATTGCCAACTTTAGATTGCATGAGATACATAACATTTTCTTCATATTCTGTGGACTCATTTGTGAGGCTACTTCAACAGCCGGAACAGGTTGTCAAGGCAGATGCATGCAGGTTTCTGGCGAGAAAATCTATCAACACCAGTGAGTTATATCCTATTCTGTTTGATTTCAAAGACTGGTTGCATACAAGCAATGTATTTAAAATGCACCATATTAATGGTTTATTAGCATCTAACTGCTCCTTATGGAATTGTTGTTTCATGGTACAGTGGTACACACAGTGAAATGGTTGCATCTCAAATGCCTGTAGAAAATCCATTTGGGAATCTTCCCACAACACCCACAATATTTATTGATCGAACTACATGGAAAGTTCCCTCCATTCAATATGGCATTGGTAGTATGCCGGTAAGTGTGAGATTGCTGTAATGTCAAGTAAGTGGAGGCATATGTTGTTAAAAATCTCTAGTGATAAAAAGACAGGTGCGTTTGTCTAATTTTTTTTTTGTTAATGGTGTCAAAATAACATGGTTTTACCATACCTCGATGAGTTAACATTACTCAGCCCTCCAAAATTCCGCTATTTAGCTAAGAAATGGTTTGCGTTTCTGTGAGCAATTTTGATAATATTAGCCTACCACTTTGACCACGCATGCATGCTCTACGAAATAGAAGCATTTTCGTGAATACAACACACGGTTCACTAAACACATTGGCCGAGGGAATTCAACATCGTGGTTATTTTTTAAATTCTCAGTATTTCGGTTTATCGGTAAAAGTTGAAGGGTAAAGAGGATTTTGATCTAATCGTATTTCCTTTTAAGTGGAAAGTTACATAAATTTTTAAATAATGATGATGTTTGTAAATTCTTTTGTGAGTAGTAAGTTGAAACGCTTTTTTTTACACGAAAAAATATATTATTTGTTATTCAAGTGAATCAAAATAGTCATTGTCTTTACATCAAGGCCTCTTCCAAAAAAGTATCAATAGTATTGTTCTGACCTCCAGATGCATCTAAAGCCTGCTAGAAACTGTCGTTACTACAGCACTACAAAACTCTTTGTATCAAACAGAACTATTAAACAGTAACACAGGCTGAAAACAGTCTTGCTCCTAAAAAACAGAGCAGAATTCAGTTCTAACTGTTTATACAGTCATCCAAGGTACAAAAACTCACAAAACCTGAAGAGACTTTAAAGTTTAGAGCAAATAGTACCCGACCTATATTCTTGAAAGAAAAGCATGCCCACTGGTGAGACCAAACCCTTTTTGGAAAAACTAACAGCAGTAAGATTTAAGATTTTATCTCTTTGTATATATCAGTAAAGTGTATCTCTGAAAATATATTTATAAAACTTCTAATTCCAGTGCACCATTGTTGAAGAGAGATAGACGGGATACTTGTAATGCCAGAAGCCCAATCAAGGACAATTTTGGAATCGCCAAGTACTTGAAGGACATCAATGTTTTGATTAGTAGCAAAAAATAACAAACCCCACAAGACTAATAGTTCAGCCCGAGTAGTTGTGCTTGGTCCACAGCGAAACCAAAAATAGAAATAGTGTTGAGAATTGTAGATAAAAGAAAATAATTTTATCAATGAACAAATGGCCACAAAAGTAGGTCAATGGGGGTGTGTAGTTCCATGATAATAATACAAAGTGGGAGCATAAAAGTGACTCCTATAAGAAGATAAAAAACAGAACTCAAAACAAAACCTAGGTCTATACATAGAGAACTGATCTCGAAGATAATAACCATGCCACAGCCACCATACCCATCTTGTGCAGCACCATCAAAGTATCCAGCCATAGAATTAACAAAAATACCTGGAAGATTTATAATTCTACCAGCTTTTTCTTTTTTTCTTTAAAGAAACATTTGTAATATCCCAGGATTTTGGAGCAAGTATGAGAGGGGTCCTGAATTCTGTTGTTGAAAATAACTGCAATTCTGGAGCGCTAGATACCCAGCATATAAAGATTGGAAGTTCTTTGTATTTCTGGGGTGTTTCAACCATTGATCAAGATTTTTCTCCTCTGATAAAGTTCCCCAAGGTCTAGAAAAATGAAGACTTTCAGCTATTTTTTTCCAAACATCACAGCAAAATGAACAATTGACAAATAGGTCTAGAAAAATGAAGACTTTCAGCTATTTTTTTCCAAACATCCCAGCAAAATGAACAAGTGACAAATAGATTAAAGACGAATCAATTGTCAGCTATTTGTGAGTTGTTCATTCTGCTGTGATGTTTGGAAAAAAAGTAGCTGAAAGTAGTAGTGTCCATAAAAACTGCTTGCATGTCGCCTCTGAAAAACTCATCAGAATCATGATGTCACAAGGATCAACATATGAAAACATCTCTAATATAAGATCCTTGGAACTGTGGTTTTGAACCAAATGAAACTCCTAAAAATAGCAATTTCCCTGAATCTGATATAGAAATGATTACAAACACTCTTTGGTCCCGGTAATACCATGGATACATCTAAAATAAAACTAGCCTGATAGGATCTCATTAGATCTTAACCCTCTAGTTTCACAAGCAAACTTGGGGGCTAACAACTCTTCTAGATGACACTACTAACATAATTTACAATGCACGTCTGACTGTGCACTCTACATATAGGTTTGAACTATTATGCTAAACACTTGACCAAGGTATGACTTGATCAATTTTTCATTTCAGGTATTCTTTTATCAAGGACATAAGCACATATTCTAGTATATTGTCCATATGACCCTTCCAACACAAAAGTCATCTTTGATGGAGTTTATATTCATGCTTAGCTTGGATCATTCCCTTTGCTTTTTATTGAGGATTATTCCTACGGAGTTTCTATTCATGCTTAGCTTCGATCATTCCCTTTGCTTCTTATTGAGGATTATTCTTACGGTCCACATATGTCGGTGCACCATGCATATTGGGCCTTATTGGTTTCAAGATTTGTTGATATTGACTACACCACATTTGGAAGCGGTTTCATTTTCCAAGAGTTGGTGGTTTTATAGTGGATACTTTTATTTATTGTGATGCTATATCTTAGGGTTTGGTTCATAGTGCCATTCATGGGCCTATGACCACCTGTTCGTGTGAGGGAGCTTTGTGCTTACTTGTTAAATTTTAGCATGTGCATATATTCTTTAAATTTTGCACACTGTAATATAGATAACAATAAGACAAGTGCAGTAGATAATCAAGCATCAACACAAATGAACACCAGATGTTTTTCACGGGGAAACCTTTAAAGGACAAAAACCCCAAAAGCATTAGTAATTCATCCCTTAAATGAGATGACTGAGTTTGTAGTAGCAATGAGAAAAATCTCAGAATTCTGAGATGAATGTTTTTCACAAATTTATCAAACCCTAGCAGGCTTGAACAAGACCTGCCACATGGAGGAAGAAGGCCAACTGCCCAGAAAAATTCTTCTGTTTCTCGAAATTTTCTCTTTCTGCCGCCCGAGCTGCCCGAAAATGCATGTTGCTGCCCGAATCTTCTCGTGGGCTTCCCGGATCTGTTCTCGGTTGCCCAGATTCTTCTCTTGAGCTGATCGGACCCGTTGAGGACTTCTCGGACCTGTTATGGGTTGCACGGATCTACTGTGGGCTTCCTGGATCTATTTTGGGTTGCCCAGATCTGCTATATTGCTGCCCGAGCCTTCCTTTCCTGCTGCCCGTGAATGAGGTGGCATGTTTTAGGGTGTCCCAGACTGTTTATGTGGCTGCCCAAGATTAAATTAGGGTTGCCCAAAGTTTTTGTAGTGTTTCTCGTGAGGAGAGATAGGTTGCTCGAATTTCTTGTGAACAGCTTAGGGCTACCCGAATGAGGGAGAGGGCTACCCGAATGGAGGAGAGGGTTGCCCTAGGTCTATGATGCTGGTCGTGTGGAGTATGGTGAAAACCCTAGCTCGTGGGTGTAGGTAAGAGGATGCCCTGGCTAGCTAAGCCGCCATGCAGGGGCATAAGACAAAGACTAGCCACACACTTAGAAAGACTAGCGAATAGTCTCGGTCTTGAATGGAGCAGTCAAGATGATGAAGATGAGGTGTGTGTAATGTTTTGCAAGTGAACTTCATTTATAGTCTTTCAAGCACTTGAAGTGGTCCCCCATAAGTAGGAATTGGATAATAGGGTTTTATTCTTTTTTTTATGTTTACCATTTGACTTTAACCTTTAGTGGTACCAAAGGCCTGTATTTTTACTTTGATTTTTTGTGGAACAATAGATCTTCTTGTATTTTGACTTTAGCTTAGGGCAAGAAGGTCCTTCAAGTGTTCTGTGGTCAAGGCAAGTGGTCTTCATGGTTCTTCATGCCCACTCAAGGTACATCATCATAAATAGGGAGAATTACTAATGCTTTTAACTTGAACTCCTTGTGCCACCAAGATCGGGTACTAGGTGTCTTAACCAAGGGTAGCTAATCCCTGAAGAAGGTCACATAGCCCATAGATCAAGGATAGGAGTGCATCACATGCCCAGACCCGG
Source organism: Pseudotsuga menziesii (assembly GCA_001517045.1). Lineage (NCBI taxonomy): Eukaryota > Viridiplantae > Streptophyta > Pinopsida > Pinales > Pinaceae > Pseudotsuga > Pseudotsuga menziesii. Next base: position 213,025 of record LPNX011105483.1, read on the forward strand.
TATAGGGCTTATAGTGATAACGTGGTAATTGACCAGGTGCCCCAGCCCTAGGTTGCATCAATTGACTCAATGTCAAATACTTGGTAACTGACCAAGCACCTCCATTCTCTCGGAGAATGGCCCTCAGCCCTAGGCTGAACCCCCCAGTCCTAGACTGGTTCAAATTCCTGGCAACTGACCAGGTTCCTCCATTCAAAGAATGGCCCCTCATCTCTAGGCCGAATCCCCCAGTACTAGACTGGTTCAAGTTCCTGGTAACTGACCAGGTGCCTCCATTCAAAGAATGGCCCCTCAGCTCTAGGCTAAGTCCCCCAGTACTAGACTGGTTCAAGTTCTTGGTAACTGACCAGATGCCTCCATTCAAAGAATGGCCACTCAGCTCTAGGCTGAGTCCCCCAGTACTAGACTGGTTCAAGTTCCTGGTAACTGACCAGGTGCCTCCATTCTTCAAGAGAATGGCTCTCGATGCCGCTTAGGAAAAATCAACATTACTCACCTTTTTTGTGAAGCTTCTACCCACAAGTCTATGGGATACGTTACACTACAAACAGATCCTTCCAGGAATGAATCTTAGTATTTTACAAACAGATTCTTCCACGGATGAATCTTAGTATTTTACAGTAAATTCTACTTTCCACATTATGATGTTGGCCTTTATTAAATGTACTATTTTTTGCCACTTTAGCATCAAGGACATCTTGAGCGACTCTTTGTACCATTAGGCGATCAATATATTCCACCGGATGTTGGTTTGCTCTGGATGCTCTACATTCCATCGCTTTCTACAACCCAACTCACTAACATTGACTTCAGTATACTCTATCAAGGCCACCTTCACTAAGTTGTGGAACAATGATAGTGTAGGTGATATGAACTTCAACAAGGGTGGCATGGCCCCTTGCTCAGCATTAAGGGGCGAAAGAATCCTATGCTATAATGACTTCTCTCCATGGCCTCTTGTTCAGCTCAAGGGGGAACTAATCCTATGTTGTACGGACTTCTCTTCATGACCCCTATTTAGCTTAGGGGTGTTCTAATTATCAATGTAATTTGTACATGTACCCATCGCCCACCCATGTGTATTAGAAGTGTACTTGTAATCATGGCTAAGGCCAAACTTTACTATTTTAGTGTATAACTAAGTGTTGTTAAGACCAACCTAGTCAACTTTGATATGTAGGATAACCCTCTTAGGGAGTGTGCCCCTAATTATGTGAACCCATAACCCTTTTGGGAGGACACCCTACCTGCTTGAGTGGTATAAATACATCACTCAAGCTTCATTTGTAAATCATCCTTTTGATCATTGAGTTTAGACTCTCTAATGCAAGTGTTTCAAGTCTACAAGAAATACAACTTTGACATTCTCTTGTGGTTGGCATATTTCCTCTTTTAAATGTATTGTGCATCTCATGTGTAGCACACTCACACTTGCATATATATAGGTTTCTCGACTAAAATTTTGGTTTTCATTGATCCCATCTTTCTATTTGTGGTCTCAACCTCTGCTGCATGAGAGAGTCGCCCCTCCCCCCTCGCTCCCTTTAAAAGCTCACTCCCAGAACATTCCCAATTTTGGGAGCACGCTCTCGAGGCGCTCCCTACCTCTCCTATACTAGGTTGATCATTTGATGACAATGTTATGGTACCTCCTTTCTTTGCTAAGCTCCTATAAAAGTTGGTATGGTTGATCATTTGATGACAATGTTATGGTACCTCCTTTCTTTGCTAAGCTCCTATAAAAGTTGTTATGGTTGATCATTTGATGACAACATTATAAGTTATAACTACTAGATTATTGATGTTATATGGTTTAATCCATGTTTTCTATAGCTAATTCAACATCCTACAAGTTATTTATATAAATCCATCAAAATATATTAAAATATATACTAAATAAAATATAATACCAAAACAGAAGCTTTTGAAAATTTCATTTTTCGTTCCACCCACTGTCGATCCCCTCTCCCAACAGCTTGGATCACAACAAATCTCCTTCAAGTCAAGGCCAAAGTTGATATAATATCCCTCCATACTTATATAGACAAGGGGCTCTTATCTAACAACTCTTTAATTCTTAAATATAACCATCTTGATTTATAATATAATATATGCTACACTCCAAAAATATGCAATCACAAAAAGTAACATAATGTCAAAGTGGACCAAGGTAGACCGTAGAACTATAGACTCTAGACTTTAGAGTCATGTATGAGAAGCAAAAACCAAACATCCTACCTAGTGTTGTATATTGAATTTAGTGTTCACTGCGATTTCCATATGACAACCCACTTTTTGCTTGAAATCTGCACTTTCGATCTCGATTTTGGTGTGAAAATGCCTTGTTCGAGTATTTTAAATTGTTTGGAATTGTTTGTCAGAAATTTGCAACTTACAAAGTTGAAAACAAAAGAAAAAAATGATGAAAACAAACCATCCTGGCCTTTACTTCACTATTTATGACTGAGATCTTTGAAAAAATTTCAAAACCTCACAAATTTATGTCGATTTTTTAACTTTAACGATCCTAGTCAAAGTGAGCTTTTAGTTGACTCATTTTCTCATTGAGTCTGGTATGATTTGTAAGCTAAGTCACCTGACATGAGGACATGGGACGCGGAGGACACGAGAATACGAGTATCCAACACGGACACAGCGACCCCCAAAATCAAGACACGAACGACAAATTCTATATATATATACATATATATAGATGATCCAAATTTTTTAGAAACTAGAACATTTACAAATGTTCAATAAAAATTAGAATCAATACACACTACACATTCACAAATCACAATGCATATGTCAATGATAGACTCATAGGCCCAAAAAATTTCTCATTAAGTCATCAAAATTTAAATGTATTACATAGATGTTGGAATGCCACTGGCAAATACAAAAAGGGGTGAATCAAGTTGGAAGAATCTCATCTGTCAATAGTCTTCCTCCATGCCTGACTCAACAAAATCATCACTGCTCTCTTCTTGATCGTCCTCCTCCTCCGCCTCTTTTCCATCCCAGGATTTGCATCTGCTAGTGTGGAGGATGACCCCTCTAGAGGATCACCATCATCAAAAGTGACCAGCTCTAGCACTGGATCATTAAGATTCATGTTGGATAATGCCAACTCAACACTAATGTCCAAACTCATATCATTGGGGAAGTTAACACCCTACAGTTTTGATGAAACTTCCTAATCCAAGTGTTAAAATAAGGTAGAAAAAGCTTCCATGCTTAATAAGTGATTTTGCATGAGTAAAGGGTACATTTTTGTTAAGTTCATGAGAGAGGAGTTTAAAAATAAGCACCACGAACATCAAAGTACATAAAAAGGTCGATGTGCTTAATTAAATGTCAATCCCATACCCTCATACATGATATAATCTAGTGGAAACGTTGCAATCTTGAAATCTTGAGAACTATTAAGTCTATTGAATTTTGAATGGGATCTAAAATTCTACTTTTTGCATATGAAGTCCAATGAGCTTGGAACCACTCTCAAACATCCTGAAGGCTGAAACAATGAATGATAATGTTAAGAATTTAAGTAAAAGGATAGAAAATGAAAGATAAGGAGGATGCACTTTACCTTAAGAATTTAATATTATTGACTTTAGAAGGGAGACCTTTTTTTGTCAAAATCATGTGCTGTTTCCAGGACACAGTTTGCAGATCGAGACACAATGATGATATTGTTGGACACTTGTTTTGACCATGTCCCGAAAAAAGACACGATCAAAATACGTTTCGAATACGTGTCATCATCATGTTCGTGTCAAATACGATGACATAAGACACTTTGGCCTAAAAAGCCATGTCCGATATCTTAGCTTGCAAGTAGCCCTAGTTATTGTTGAGTCAAACTACTATGTATAGGACTCAAGAATAATGATGAGGTCTACATAAGCTCAAGGCCCTTGATATCCCTTCCATTTAAACTTTCGACATATAAAAGATTTCTTATATTCAAGTTGAATATCTATCTTATTTGAATGCAATGTTTATTTTTCTATTATAACTAATTGCACATTAATCATTCATTAATATATCCTGAAGGTAAAGAAGAAAAGTTAAACCCTTTTTAATTTCTAACGAAAAAATAATAATAAACAAATTGGACGTAAGAAAATTTTTGGAAGAAAATGAGTGGTAGATGGTTGAATTTGAAGTCTTAACGGGAAAATATAAGATAAAATTGATGTCAAAATACAATTTTTAATCTCTAATGCAAATTCCTTGATAAAAAATTAGGTGGCAGATAGTTTTTACAAGAAAATTGGGTGGTAGATGGTTGAACATGATATGGTTTAAATTTTGGGTAGAAAAATGATAGAATTAATATCAAACATTTTGTTTATCTCATAAAGGTTCAAACTTAGGATATTGGATACTCTCCTCCCCTATGCATCACGTGTCCCATGTGTCTAGCATATTAGACACTTGAACATTCATTGTCCAAGTGTCAAGCACTCATGAGACACGTCTTTTTATGCATGTTTAGCATTGGAGCAGCATGTGTCTCTACATGCTTAACATTCAAAACATTAAAATTGTTCAAAAACGTTCAAAAACCATGTGCAAATGTGTCTCTAGGTGTTAATAAATGCGTTCCAACTTCTCAAATAGGGTGTCTTCTTGCAAGAATGGAACATGGTGTCGCGTGGCACGTCCCAAGGAGAAACAACATTTTTCCATCCTCCCTCTAACAAGACCGCCACCTCGCCAGGCAATTCAATGAATACACCACGCTCTCATCCGCTCTTGGCTCTAATGAAGCGTGAGAAGGCCCGCAAGCGAGTTATGGCAACAACTCGACACTTTAGGGATGTGTACATCTGCAATCATGTTGGTTACTGACTCATCTTCATGAACAAGCCCGATATCATTCTCGAAACCAGTACAAAGGTCATCATTGAACCGAGATCCAGCGAATTCAGCCCTACAAACACTCGTTTTCGGTATCATGAGGGCAGTTGGGTAACAGCTCTAGGGAATTCGAATGTTAAGCAAGACCGAACGAGTTTAGTGGACAGGTACTCTCCAGGGCGTGTCTCTTCCTAGCTTGTTTTTTTTCTCATCTCTTTTAACCTCCCTTATGAATATTCTGCTCTCGAGTTAGTCAGTTCCCTACTCCCGATTTCTCCAAGCGGCCTACCTTTGGTGGTGTTGGCATCCTTTCCCTCTCTTTGCTCTACACCTGTGGTCACAGCAACTTCGATCGGTGTTGTTCCTTGTGTTCTTGTCAACAAGAGGTGGTCTCCTCTTCCCTTATTTGAAAGGTCAGCCCTGCACTCTGTTCCCATCTACCTATCAATCCCGTCTTCCTTCACCAAGCCAAGAATGCACCTCTCCCGCGACCCTTGCAAGGCCAAGGCCCAGTTGCAAATAGCAGAATCAAACAGGAAATTGAAGCCAATCGCTCCCGTACCTCCGGCTCACCCCACACTGCATTCAAAGGAGAATTGAAGAATGGGAAGAGGATAGTCTGTTTGAACAGGAATGCAATCCAAATGAGGAAATTATGGAAAATATGGAGAGTTATGCTCATGACCCTAGAAACACAAGAGCTATAGATACTAAATTCTTCAAAACAATTTCTCTTAAGTGGTAATAAATACGTTCCAACTTTTGGAATAGGGTGTCTGCCTGCAAGAATAGGAACATGGTGTCGCGTGGCACGTCGCAAGGAGAGACGACAATTTATCATCCTCCCTCTGACAAGACTGCCACCTCGCCAGGCAATTCAATGAATACACCACGCTCTCGTCTGCTCTTGGCTCCGATGAAGCGTGAGAAGGCCCGCCTCTTCAATCATTCTATCAAGCGAGTTATGGAAACAACTTGACACTTTGGGGATGTGTATGTCTGGAATCATGTTGGTTACCGACTCATCTTCATGGACAAGCCCGATATCATTCTCGAAACCAATACAAAGGCCATCACCGAACCGAGATCCAGCGAATTCAACCCTACAAGCACTCATTTTCGGTATCATGAGGGAAGTTGGGTAGCAGCTCCAGGGAATTCGAATGTTAAGCAAGACCGAATGAGTTTAGTGGACAGGTACTCTCCAGGGCTTGTCTCTTCCTAGCTTGGTTTTTTTCTCATCTCATTTAACCTCCCTTCTGGACATTCTACTCTCGAGTTAGTCAGTCCCCTACTTCCAATTTCTCCAAGCGGCCTACCTTTGGTGGCGTTGGCGTCCTTTCCCTCTCTTTGCCCTGCACCTATGGTCGCAGCGACTTCGGTCGTTATTGTTCCTCGCGTTCTTGTCAGCAAGAGGTGGTCTCCTCTTCCCTTATTTGAAAGGTGGCCTCCTCTTCCCTTGTCAGCAAGAGGTGGTCTGTACTCTATTCCCATCTACCTATCAATCCCATCCTCCTTCACCAAGCCAAGAATGCCCCTCTCCCGCAACCACTGCAAAGGCAAGGCCCAGTTGCAGATAGTAGAATCAAACAGGAAATTGAAGCCAATCGCTCCCGTACCTCCGGCTCACCCCACATCGCATTCAAAGGAGAATTGAAGAATGGGAGGAGGATAGTCTATTTGAACAGGAATGCAATCCAATTGAGGAAATTATAGAAAATATGGTGAATTATGCTCACGAACTTAGAAACACAAGAGCTATAGATACTAAATTCTTCAAAAGAATTTATCTTAAGTGGTAAATTAAATATTTGCTAAGCAAGGCCATCCTGGACACTCCGGAAGAAAGAAATGGTTTAGTGTTAATGATGGAGGAAATTATTGATAAAAATAGCAAGTTGCAAGCTCAAAATGATAGATTGGACAAAAAGCTAAATTGTCTCTACAAAGCTACAACGGGAATGGCCTTTCCTCTTGAAGACCAATTGAATGCTCAAGCAAGCCAAGACCCAACAAATCCAACTATGGATCATGAGGCAAAATAGCACAAATAGGTTCTTTTGGTTTTTCTTTTTGAGTGTTTGACATCTAGGTCAATATTAGCACTATGCAGAATTCGTATTATGTAAATAGTTTTTAGTTAAATTCTCTTAGCAATGTTAGTAGGATAGGTAGAGTTGCTATAACTAAACTCTTGTTTAACATCTGGGGTGGAATTCCTTTGGGCTGGCCAAAACTCAAAATTTTGACTATATATACATCTTTTTTATACATCATTAAAATAGAAACTTTGCTAACTTACCAAAAAAAAATCCAACTTAAATTCGATGTAGTTATATTTCCTAAATATTGAAAAAAATTCTGGGGAGGCAGGTGCGGGTGGCGTTATCTTTGATCCCGAAGGAAATACAGTGACAACGTATGCTTGGGGGATTGGACGAAAACCAACAACGAAGCTGAATGGCTTGCCCTTTACCTTGGTATGGAACTTGTCAAAAAGGAAAATATCAGAAAGATCGTCGTCTTTGGAGACTCTAAACAGATCATTCAGAAAATGAGGAAAGGTTACAACAAAGGTGCAACCAATTGCAAAAGGTTGTATGAGCGCATTAGCAGAATGAGCACCTCTCTTCATGTCACTTACTACCACATCCTAAGGAAGAACAACGGTCTCGCGGATAAAATGGCAAATCAAGGAGTTAAGAACAAGTTGGGAATTGTTTCAATAAGAGACCAACACCACCACAAGTATGTTCCTTAGCCCTCTTTCTCCTAGAGGGTTTTCTCACCTACTCTCCTCCACCCCCCTCATCGCCCTCCCTCTCTGCATTTTGAACACGTGTCCTTTGATGCGACAAGCTTTGAAAGGTGGCGGTCTCGGCCATGTGAAGGAACGTCTCTTCCTTCTGTGCAATGAAATCCACAGCGAATTTCTCACACACTTCGCAGGATTTACGACCATCATGAACTCCATGTCTCGTTCCTCCGGGCTCTCTCTCGACTTGGATATGTGCCCTCTTCCCCTCGCTCCTCCGGAAGAAGATACCACAACCCTTTTTGCAGGTCTGCTCAGCTCCTAGACTAATTGTGAACTAGCTCATCAGATCGTCGAAGAGGCTCTAGTTCGGTTGTGGTTATCACAGGATCAACTTTCTTTCACCAGGCTTCGCTTAGATCAGGTATAATTTCTTCTTGCGGTTTTGATTCTCCTTCGTAGCCTCACTTAGGTACGCAGGCTCAAGAAATAATGGCAACATCTAAGGACATCGAAGAGATCAAGTCCTCGCTTACAAACTTGCAGAGTGGAATGCGTTGGATTTTTAGAATGGTCGACACTAGTGTCAATAGTAGCAAAAATGTTGCAGCAGATGTTAAATACATCTCAAACCAGCTTGAGTGCCCGCATCGAGAATCGACGACAACACTAGAGACCTGCATGAACTAATGGGGAAAGTAGACATTGTCAAGGAGGATGTTCAGAAGCTTACTAGCATGACCCAATGTAGTCACTGCCAGGACTCCCCTACTGTTGGAGATTTACAGATGGAAGAACCCTCGGTTGGCCAGCCGACCCATGGGAAAGAAGCTAAAAAGATTTAGGTAATTCTCTCCTTATTTATGTTTTTTTGTATATTGTTGAACAACCAATTTGTAAAATAGTACCCTTCCATGGGTTTAACTTGTTTCAGCAAAAAGTCTAGAATCATTTACTTTTCTGTCTATAACTTAGAAACCTCTGTTTGTCCTTCTATAGTAGCTCAAAAAAATTGGATACAGACCTTGTAAGGATGGCTATGCTCAGCCTTTTATATATATAAAAATTTCTCTAGTTTCTGTTAAAAAAAATATTCAAAATTTGTAATATTTATATCTATATTTTATTTTTACAATTATATATATATATATATATATATATAATAATAATAATAATAATAATCTATTTTTAAGGTCACCGCCAAGCGAGACACCAAATTAGTGTATGAGACCCCCTTGTTTGTGGGACAAGGGACCCCCCTCTATGCAGCGACTTAACTGCTAGAGTCTACAGAGGTGTACATACACTACCCCCCTCTGGATTTGAACCCGTGACCTCCTAAGAGGAAACACATGCTCTTAACCATTAGGCCCACTCTTAAACATATATTAGTGTGACTTCACCATTCATGTTATATGTCTCTAAGTGTTAATAAATACTTTCCAACTTAATTTTGTCGTAGTTTTATTCTCTAAAAATTCAAAATTTTAAATATTTATACCTACATTTTATTTTTATAATTTAATATGGATATAAATATGTACATTTGTGTGACTCGACCTGTCTTGTTTTAAAAGATCTATATTTCACTTATCCTCGTGTTCTCGTATTTCAATGTAAGGTAACTTAAATTTAAACTATTGATTAAATTATAATCTTAGGTTATGCTATATATATGGAATATTTTTTTAATTTTTCTTATTACTACAAGATAATAATCACAAGTTAAACATATTTTTTTTTATCGTTTGATTATTTTTTTAATTTTTCTTATTACTACAAGATAATAATCACAAGTTAATCATAATTTTTTATTTAAATTTATTTTTCAATTTTATCGCTTGATCTGTTGTGTCAACACTTCCAATTGATCACATTACATGCCAAATAACTAATAAGAAAATTCTTGACAAAATTTAATTATATGTTGATACACATCTTACGTTAACATTTCACACATGCCAAATAAAAGTTTTCACAGGAACACTTCACATGCCAAATAAATAATAAAATATTTCGTGACAGAATGGTTGATATTTTTAAAAAATATGTTGATACACGTCATATGTTAACATTTCGCACATGCCAAATAAATAATAAGAAAATTCTACACAAAATGATGATTTTTGTTAGTAACATGTTGATACACGTCTTATGGACAATTATGATTACGAGACACCCCATACGATTTGAATAGCTGAGAAGCCTAATATTATATTGTTGTCAAAGAAAATCTAAAATATAGCCTTACATACATACGGGTGTGAATATCGATATGAAAACAACGCTTACTAGCAAGGGGAGCATCCTCCAAGACAAATTTTTATTGGTGCAATTCACCAAGGGCTTGCATTTTTTAAGACAAATTTTTATTGGTGTAATTCACCATTTTGTAAGACAATTTTTTATTGGTGTAATTCATCAAGGGAGTAGCTCAAGTAGCTCAAGTGGTGAGTGGTTGTGGGATGAAGTGTTATCTTTCCAACCCATGTTCTATTCCTAAAAGTGACATGCATGTTGAATTCTTATTTGGCCTGTTATACAAGGCTGAAAAGGTAGGTACCCCTTGAGTGAGACCCCTCTAACTTGGGTGTGTTTCTGGACGTCTTAACCCTAAGATAAACTATGAATTTCGAATACATATGGCTGGCAGGTTGTTACATATATTCAAGGAAATTGCTTAGTTCCCCTTCCCCAATTTTTTGGTTAAAATAAAAACAACATTGATATTCGCTAATGCAAACATCTATTCAATTAGTTTAATTCCCAAAAGTCTAAACAACCATCTAAAAGTAAGCATCATAACCGCATAAAGCGTGAAGTTAATAGTTAATTACTATATACTCTTATACCAATGTTGGAGCAAGAGGGGTTAGCATGTCTAATTAAAGTAGTATACAATAGCAAAAAGCATACACAATAAGAAGAAGAAAAAATGGCCATCAAAACACAATGATGGAATACTAGGCATGGCATTTTAAATGGACACAAAAGAAGATGCATCTCGTGAATGAATTTACAAAATCAAGTTGGTTCTAAGTAAAATTTATAATTTATAGCTTCATGGACATCTAACTTTATTTGCTTGCAACTTCTTTTTGTTAATAAAGGTTGAATGAATTTACAAAATCAAGTTGGTTTTAAGTAAAATTTATAATTTATAGCTTCATGGACATCTAACTCTATTTGCTTGCAACTTCTTTTTGTTAATAAAGGTTGTTAATGGCAATGTTCCCAAGTTTCCAAGATATGGGATCGGGTAGGAAAAATACACATTGGAGACGTGTAGAGATGTCTCTATATTTTGAGAAAAATTCATGGAATGAATGAATGTTACTGGAATTCTAAAAATAAAATTAAAATATCAAAAATAATAATTAAATTGATGCAATTCATCACTGTGCAATGTAAATATTAAATACATTGATTTTTCTAAATAATACCAAATAAAAACTGTAAAAAATAAAAATAATGAGAAAATAGATATAAAGGGGCAAAATATTCTACCAAGAACCCGTCCCATGGGCGTGGGGAGCACGGGGCACATCTTCAACCCTGCAGGACGCATCCCTATGGAACGCTGGTTAATTAAACTAGTGAACATTCATTAATATAAAGAAAACTAATATCAATCTCGAAGTCTAGAGATTTAAGTCGCAAGAAATTTTTCAGAGATATGTCTTAAAAAAGGAAAGATAAAGGGAGTTGAATACAAAAAGTTAAAAGAAAAATATGAAAATAAGAATGCTCAATCTTGGGTGTATTTATCTTTCTTTAATGAAAACAGATCATTAAAACAGATTTAACCTCTGATTTGTTTGAGCATTGCCTCATACAGTGAAGTTCTATTAGTTATAACACTCGGATCATGTTATAATTAGGCTTTTAGTTTCTACATTTTTATATTTCTTTCTCATATTATTTGTGATATATGTCATAGATTTTCTTGGTATGCATATTTAGTTCATGCTCATGGTCATCCATTTTTACATGTTTTCGAGGATCAACGTATTTGATACTTGTCTTTTTCGTAGGTCATTGACAAGCCTGTTCAATCTAGGAAGATATCTTTGTTAACTCCGAGGCACATTACTCAAAGATCAAGGAATCGGATGCGACCCCGAAGATACAATTCTAAATCAGATAGTCCCAAGGTAAGGTGGAAACTGTTTTACATTCAAACATTCATTTCTTGTGTGCTTTTGTGTTCTTAGCTGTCATTCTTGGCTTATCATGTAAAGTTCTCTTCTTTTCAAAATGGAATAGTAAGCAGTTGGCTAAATCTTCTAATTTGAAGTCATCCGCTCTTGTCTGAATTCTGTGATTTGGAGTTTTATATATAGAGACAAAAAAAAGTTAAGCCTAAGAGTTAATTCAATTGGTTGAACCATCCACTCAAGACATACTGCCAATGAGAAAGCCACAGGTTACATGTTCAAATCCGGTTGCATTCTTCAAGGATACCAGTCACTATTATTAAATTGAGCACATAGATCTGTGGACAAACACACAACTCACAAAATAGATCACACAATTTACTCAGCAATTGAAGAATGAAACAGTGCAAAAATGGCTTGCAGCTGTGAATGCTTTCATTAATCAAAAAGTAATCGGATAATAATTACAATGAAGTACAATGGCTTTAATAGCCACATGAAATTCAAATCCACATGAAGAAATTCGAATTGATAGACTCTACTTGACTGTAGGTAACTAAGACCTTGTCTAAATCACTATCGAAGGACTCAGTAGTTAACTGACCTTGTCTAAACCATAACCAGAGTTCATCGGAGCTCTAAAACACAACTCAAGTGTTACATTTAGTGTTGACTAAGGCTAACTGACTGTGGTAGGTGAAAAATGCGCCCCTCATGAGTGCAGTCAAGTAAACCTAGCGCTAACTGAATGTAGAGGACTAGAACTAAATGTAACTGACTCCTAACTTAGCTTGACTAGTCATTAACTGAACTGAACTGACCTTGGTTGGTTTCGGCACTCCCAGTGGCTCCTAAATTGTAGGGATTGGTTTAAGAGGCTCCTAAACTGATGCAATTAAGTGCAATCAGTGGCAGTAAGCCTCAATTAGTGTTCCCCACACTTTAGTAACTGAAACATGTGCCCCAATTAGGCCAAGTGGACCCAATGGTGCTAATGACTATAAATAGACTGGATGGACTCCCGATTTAGACATGACTCCTGATTTAGACATATGACCAAATTTGGACAAGGGAGGATTAATAATCCTAACAACTATTGCAGCTGGCAGTTTAATTGCCCTCCATCTGGATATTCCAAGCAAGAAGGGGGATATTGCAAGGTTAATTGCCATCTCTCCATCCACATAGTCCAAGGAAAAGGGGGAATCACAGAGAGTTTTCTTTGGCCAAAAAAACATACATGTAACAAAACGTGATACTTATATCAATCTGGAATGAAAACAGAGCAAGTGCAAGCCCTTCATAGAGTACACAAAAAGCAAACGTTGCATCAACATAGACTTTCTTCTACCTAACCCAACAAAATATGCTATATTATGTTTCACTATTCTATATTTCACTAAATTATTTTCCCATAATTTTCATGTTTTTTATTGGTGGTTTGTAGGTGTCATTTTTCAATGGGTGTGAAGAAGCAGTTTGTAACCCCTATGCAAATACAATATTCATTCCAAGGGAGAATCCAAGGGCTCTATTTATTCAACAGTCAGACCAATCTCCCTCCATTAAGAATGTGAGGAACGAGCATTGCCTGTCGAAAATAATGGTAAGATTTCAGTTTCTAGAAATTTCAATGATTCCTGACTTCAAATCACTCTTACTACATGTAAATATGTAATTTTCAATCTGGAATATTTTTGGAAGTCTTTAAACCAATGTTCCCCCAAGTTTCCGGGACGGGGGATGCGGGAGCGGGGAAACGCACATTTGGGACGCGTGGAGACCACCCCCAAATTTAGGGATATTTGGGGGGGACGTGGGGACGTCTCTAAAATTATAAAAATAAAATAAAATATCAAAAATAATAATTCGTTTGATGTATATTAATGATTGTGCAATGTAAATACTAAATATATCAGTTTATTTTCTAAGTAGTACCAAGTAGGAATTGTAAAATGTGAAAATAATGGGAAAATATTAAAAAAAAATTCACAGGGGTATGGTTGGGGAGGGAAAGTTTCGCCTAGGAGTCCCCAAGTCCCCGGGACGCAGGAAACGTGGAAACGCGTCCCCGACCCTGCGGGACGTGTCCCCATGGAACACTGCTTTAAACGTGGCACTAATTCTAAGCAATTAAATTATGTAAATAGACACAAGAATTAAAACTCACGAGGAGCTTCTTGAGCTAATATGGGTGCTAGTTACAGCAATATTAAACATAAGGCAGTAAATCCTAATCTAGAATTAAAACTCCTTTTATATGAAGAACGTTTTTTTGTTTGTGAAATACTAGCCTATGAAGGGACTGCACTCTTTATATCAAAATACTTTTACTTCTTTCCAACACCCATATTAGACAAGTCCAAACGTGAAGCCTAACGCATCTCTGAATTTATTAGTCCATATATGTAATGTACCTATTATCAGAGTTAGGACCTACTGCCAAACTGTAGGAGATAATGCTTACATTAGAAGAGTTGGCTTTGGGGTGGTTGGTTTGTTGGAGACTGTGGAGATATTCTCTCAACCTCTCCTTCTAATTTAGGAATTAGTTAAATCTGAAACCCTCTCAGATCATTCTATATATTTGTACCAAGTTTGTGAAGATTTGAGTGTGAACATGTCTGCCCTCCATATTTCTGAGTTGGTATCAGAGCCTGTTCTGGCTTCACTCCCTCATGGGAGGGCCAGGAAGATGAGAGAGCCGAAAATGTAGTATTCTGTAGAGTAGAAATAAGATTAGATTAGGAGTGTGAGAGTAGATTTATGTTTGCTGTGTGGTGTTGCCGTAGAGACGAACCTCCGCTATAGCTGAAAGCATCTTTGAATCAGCAGTGAGATCGTTGTTTCGCTGTTTCTTTATTTCCTGCGAAGAGGTCGTGAAATTGCTGTAAATTGTGCAGTTGATTGGAGGGTGCAGCCACCAATTGCTGGAGAGAAGGAGTCACTGTTTCCCATGAGAGGAGCCACCGTCGAGCAAGATTAAACCTGTCATAAGCATTGACAAGAACATAAGGAGAAGAAAATTGAGCAATCGTAATGAGCTCATATCGGTGCCTGAGGAATTAGAGAAAGCCTGCCAAATATTTTAGAAAAAACATGTTTTATTCTGATGCCGATTTGGTGCAATTTCTGCCATATGAAGGGAGTTTGCTGCCTATTATATGTTACTGCTCAGTGCTACTTATTAAAAGGGGCTTTTTAATCCCCTGTCAGATCAACAGAATCCTCCAGCTACCATGAGAAGAGAATTGACAGAGCCGTCATGTGCATAGTGGAGATCAGACATGGGCATGTGTAAGTTCTATTTTTGTTTGTCAGTGATACATGAAGAGCGGTCAAGATCTTGTGGCAGTTGGAGAATATGTATTCTCTTGCTATTTGTTGATCTGGAAAATTGGGTGATAATGGGAGGATTCATTTTCAATCTTCTCAGCATAGTTTCATGCAGTAAATGGCCTGTGCATGGATCTGATCTTCTCAGTGTAGTTTTCTGCAGTAAATGACCTTTGTATAATCTGAGGAGGAGCAACAGCATAGATTTTTTAGTTTCTTACATTTGTGTGTGGAATTTATTTTTATTTGGTGTGCAGTTTGTGAAAGCTTCAAAGGGTTTGTAACATTATATGATGAAGAACCAACTATAGAACAGGGTAACATAACTTAAACAGGAGTGTGCGGAAGCCCCGACCTTGCCACAAGTTGGTCACCAGTTTGGTTATGCCTGCATCCGTTACATGCTGATGGGTCATGTAAAGCCAGGAACATCAGTTACAACTTACAAGTTATCAAGTTGTATGATTGACTTCTGGATACATTTCATATCTAGACTACTTAGTACTTCCTAGAACTGGCTGGCAGGTCTTGTGGAGCGAAGGACGACAGTAACAGATAGAAGTATGTCCATAAAATGGTTTAGTTACTTTACTACTTTTCTGGCAAATAAGCTGGCAGCCCCATGTGGCGTTGGCAGAATTAAGTATGTCAATATTGTTAGTCATTACAAGTGCATCATCGATGGTCAGAAGCAATTATGTCTTAAATGGATCGAAGTGGTAAGCTTGAAGATGATTGTAAAAAAGAGCGGAGTCTATGAAAATTGCAGAATGGATCAATATGCTAGTGATGACTAGAACAAACAAAGTTTAGTGTTGTAATTTCAGTCATGTAATTTGTATTTTGTAATTTGTGATTTAGATATTGTGATTTGTAATGTAAGCAAGCATTAAGGGAGGGTGTTGGAGATAATGCTTACTTTAGAAGAGTTGGTTGGTTTGTTGGAGACTGTTGAGATATTCTCTCAACCTCTCCTTCTAATTTAGGAATTAGTTAGATCTGAAACCCTCTCAAATCATTCTATATATTTGTACCAAGTTTGAAGATAATACAAGTGTGTGAAGATTTGAGTGTGAACATGTCTGCCCTCCATATTTCTGAGTCAAACAGGTTCAAATTGTCTTTGAATGTTACAGGACTTCAATTTATAGCTGCAACAGAAATAAAGCATGTTTACAATGCATTCACATGTAAACTAACTAACAAAGGACTAAGGTTTGGAAGAACATATCTGAAACTGTTTCCTTTGATAATGTGTTGTGCAGGAGAGAGATTTGTTTTTCAACCAACTTTTCACATCCAAGAGCAAAAGAGATTACAGCAGACATACTATAAGATACCAGTTGTAAACCATGACTAAAACCTACCACAACGCTTCTGCTAACAGCCAAGCCAGGCCCTTCAGAAATGTGACCTTCATCTTGCGTTGGGCTTCCCTTGAAAGATCCCTTCTTTGCTCCACACAAAGAAGAAAACCTGCCTCTGTTTTTTACAAAACAATTCTTCTGTAATCTGTTCTTGGTCATTCTTCTCATTTTCTTTCCTACTAATAATTTATCGAGGGTAATATTGAATTCTTAGCCCTTCTTTTCATTAATTATGTCTTTAGCCCACAGGAGCATGGTCTACTGGCAAGCAGCAAGGTGACCGAGCTTGTATTAACGAGGAGACCCAGGTTCAAAACCCTCTGTGGGTGTATCTCTAAATAAAGCATTCTACAATTAAAAAAAAATGTCTTTAGCTTTTAATGGTTTCTGTATAATATAATCATTACAAATCCATTTATTTAAATCATCTAAAAATCTCAGTCATTCATCTTTCACCAATCAAATTTTGGTACATCACATAACCCTTTAGAACCTTTATAGTCTAAGACTCTAAAACGGGTCCCAAACAGAAAACAAAAACCAAACAGCATACCAACCCTTGACTACTTGAACAACCTACACATTCCAAGTTCCAACCAGAAGACAGGGAAGGTACAGCTTTCCTTGACTACCATATTAGAGGTGACAAATCTCCTCCACATTATCCTTGATTTGCATCAGCTGCAACTCAACAAACTCCATAAAGATATTGATGACTGAAGTCGGATTCATCATCATTTGGTTTGTGTTGATTGCTCTCTGGAGTCTCTATGCCATCCTATGCAGATTCTATGATTTTTTGGAAGGAACTTCTCTAGATATCATCCAGCAATGAACGTTACTGATCTCCCATCTAGCTAAGTTCCTTCCAGCTTTATTAAAAATCTTATCAATGCAGTGAAACAGTGTTTGTTTGCACCGATCTTTATTTAAATAGATGATAAATTGAAAGAAAGGAAAAAAACATATCTAAAAGTAACTAGTGACTGGGCTGGGTTCTATCTCATTCTGCATGCAAGCAGGAGAAGTTTTCAAGCTTCATGAGGTATTATATATTCCTGGTATGACTAAAAATCTGCTTTCAGTTTCTTGTCTAATAGTGCAGGGCTGAGTTTGATGATCAAGGAATGATCAACAGAAGTCATAGCCGTGATCCTGGTCAAATCTTGGCCAGAGGAGTTATAGAGGGTGGCCTTTAAAGATTGTTAGAAGATCCCATAGAGCAGAAAGCCCCGTTGACTAGCAGTGACAATCTGTGTGAGCTTTGGCAGATTCAATCACCTGAACTCTGGATGTTTGCTTCTTCTAAATGATATGGTGGTTGGATTTCCTGATTTCAAGGTGGAGGAGAGGAGTGTGCAATGGATGTGCACTCGGCAAGCATGCCAAGGCTGCATTCCCAAGCAGTGAGCACAGATCAAGGGGGATTCTTGGTTTGATTCATTCAGATGTTTGTGGACCCATGTGATCAGCTTCATTGACAGGTAATCTTTGTTATGCTACTTTCATTGATTATTCTTCTCAGAAAACATGGGTATATTTTATGAAGACCAAGAATGAGGTCTTTAATAGGTTCCATGAGTTCAAAGCTCTTATTGAGAACCAGAAAGGTAGAATTCTGAGGAAGATCAAGGTACTGAAATTAGACAATGGATGGGAAAATACCTCCAATGATTTTGATTCCTTTTGCAAAGAAGCAGGGATCAAGAGGGAATTTAGAGTGCCATACAACCAAGCAAAATGATGTTGCAGAAAAAAAGAACAGGTCCATGGTAGAGAATCAGAGACTGCTATGTGTATGGTTCATGACTTAGATCTGCCTATGTTTGTTGGGGCAAAGGCATGCTGTACAGCAGTTTACATACTAAACAGGGGTCATCACAAAGTTCTGAAGGACAAGACTCCAGACGAATCTTTTACAGGGGAGAAACCCAGAGGAATCTTTGACAAGGGAGAAACCTGATGTTTCTCATTTCAGGATGTTTGGGAGTCCAGTAGAAGTGAGGGAGGAGTGGTATGCTAGCCCATCCACATAGCAGTTGATACACCAACTTCAGGATGGTTCCCACCCTCCAGAACATTACACTTGGAAAACTGACATTTTGAGGTGTAAAAATCATATCTTTTGGTGGCCAGATTCTAGTTTCAAGAAGCAAAAATCTGTGTTGCATACCGTACATATAGTAGGTCATTGTTGCCTTTTCGAAAACATATCATAGAGTCAAATGCTCCTTTTGAAATGGTTCAAGCAGTCATGACTCATTGCCAGAAGGTTCACAATACTCCACAACTTTTCTGGGATAATCTTATGCTCACACAAAACCAAATGAAGCAGCAAGTCAATAAGAATCATTTAAAGCAAAAATTTGCAATTGGTGACTAGATTTACCTTCACCTTCAACCTTACAAACAATCATCCACTAAGAAAAAAAGTTGCCAAAAGTTCTCACCAAAGTTTGATGGACTCTACAAAATTGTCAGCAAAATTGGGGAGAACGCATATGCATGGGTATTAAAATCTTCCTTAAAATTTAAGAAAGAAAAAACTTCTAAACGGGCAATTTTGTCTGCATCTCCATGCATTCACAATGTCTTCCATGTCTCTTGTCTAGAAATGTTATTGAGCAGAACAATTCATTTCAAGATTCAAACAACGTTGCGAGAGTTAGATGAAGAAGGCAAACTCATTTTGGAGCCAGAGTCAGTCCTAAACATCCAGAACCAGCAACTAAGTTACAAGATCGTCACTGAGCCTTTGATCAAATGGAAGAATTTTCCCTCTAATGATGACACATAGGAAGCACAGGATTTCATTCAACAATATCCAAGATTACCAAAACTTAGAGGTCAAAACTTTTTCCAAGGGGGCATGTTATTATGTACCTAACCACACTATTAATCTATTATTCTTTTTATTTACTTTTAACTCTACCTTCCTCTCTTTTGCCATGATATATGAGAGCCACACTAATTGTCCCACATCCACTATGTTCTTTTCTTCTTCTTCACTTCACTACTTGTTATTCCTTCGTATTGCAACAACTTATTTCTTGATAGTGGATGTTAATGGCATAAATTTTGAGTAGAATATTCTTCCATGATTTCCCCAAATAAAATGACAAAACAGTTTGTTAAGGGTGAACTATGTTTCATCCTCCAATGCAATTCCATGAAAGGTTTGCATGTTATGGTAAAGGCACATAAACTAGTAACAATAGGAAAAGTGTGGCAACTGATTAATGAATTTGGATGGGTTTTCTACAATCTAATTCAAGGGCTGCCACCAAAGAAAGGCCAAGAATACATCATTGCACTAGTATCGGGGTCCAAACCATTCAATGTTGCCCCCTTACATGTATCCAAAGTTTTAAAGGACAACATAGAAAGAATAGTGCAAGAATTGTTGAATATGGGTCATATAGTACCTAGTAAAAGTCCTTTTTGTGAAAATTACTGAGCCCAGATCTGGTTACTAATTCAAATAATTAATTTGCTAAGTATTAAATAATAACACACTGCAACTCATCAATCATAAAGAGAAAACCACAACACAAGAATTTACCCTGGAAACCCCAGTCCTTTAGGGAAAACCAGCAAATGTTTGTCTTCTTCTTATTGTAGGATTTGATTACAATAGAACCATAGTAGTCCTCCAGATACACTCTCCGGATTTGGACCAAACACCCAGGAAAATACACCAAATCCTCTCTACAAACTAGAAAGACAAACCCTAGATCCACCCTAGATCTAAACTTCTCACTACAAGAGGAAAGTCGTCTCTTGCAACTGTGATGCTGACCATTATAGATGATCTCCTTCTCTCCTATAACTATGATGATTCCTCCTCTCACTTAAGCTGACTTTTATAACAATACAATATGCAAATACCATGGGCACTCATCTTTACATAAAGTAACAAAAGTACATTCACTTTAATAGTGAAACTTCTAAGTCTAAGAGTCTCCTGGACTACTCTTGCATGTCAAACACTTGGCCTATGTAGAAGTACTCGTCTAATGCCACAAAAAACAACACTCCCTCTTAGCGAGGAAGGTACTTCCGGAGAAGCATCCACCAGGATCAAACACATCCTCGATTGTTGAAGATTCTCCCTCTGAACTGGAAGATCCTCCTCTTACCAGAAATAACTTCTCGGACTCCCTCTTAAACTTCAGAGTCCCTACCCATGTCCTTCTAGGCGCTGCCCAAAGGCTTTTCTGGACTGCCCAATGCTACTCAAACCCTCCTGGGTTTGCCCACAACCCTGGTCCTAATGCCTGCAATTGCCCAAATTATCTGCCCTGCCCATGGCCTTTTCTGGGCACTTCTACCCCCTATCCGACTACTTTCTTCCTGCCCAACAGTTAAACTGCTATCCTGGGCAATCTGTGTTGCTGCTCATGGTACCTAGTAGCCTCCTGTTGTTGTTATGAACGTTGCCCAGACAATTTTTAGAGTTTCCCGAAGGCCTCTGCCCCTGTCTAGACTTTCTGCTTGCTGCCAGGAGCAGCTACCCAAAATTTCCTAGCTGGCGGCTGAACTTCTGACAGCTACTAGTAGCTTGCCTGAGTTCTGGCGGCTGTTCGGCTCATTCTGGCTATTGGCAGCTCTGCCCAACTATCCTCATCCTTCTCTATTGGTGGCTAACGCTGGCCTGATCAATTCAAGCAGTTGGTCTCCTGCCACCCTCAAGTCGCTTGGCATCTGCTGGCGACGCTGCAACCCGACAATTCTTTCCCTTCCCAGCGACATACTGCCAGTTGCAGCGGCCCTCCGTCTGCAGCGGCTCCCACGTCCACGTCTAGCGACGCAACCATTCCTTCCTGGTGGCTGAGCTTCTGTCGACCCACGCCCCAATTCTATAGCTGCTACACCTTTCCCCGACAGTTACATGTACCTCTGCTTAGCTTGTTATTCTTTGTTGGCGACTTCACTCAACCGTACCCTGTAGCTTCACATGACATCCGCTCCACGCGGTCTCCACGTCGAAGCTCTCTTCTACATTCGCTTGACGGCTCTCTACGCTCACACATCTACCGCCTCTCTCAGTCACATGGATCCGCCGACTCTTGTGTCGCGCGGCTTGACTCTGCTTTCCTGCTCCAGTTGCTATCTCATCCCGATCCTGACTTCTCCTCTGCACCACCCTTGACCTCATCCATTGAGCAAATAGCTCGAGCCCGATCTCCACATGGGTTGCTTCCTCACGCCGACACCCACAACCCCTTCTCTCAAGCCGCGTCCACCAGCGTTCTTGCTGCAACTCTAGTTGCTCGGCCAGCCCACCACAGCTCAAGCTTCTTTGTCACACGCCGAGCCATCCACAGCCAACTCACAAGCCTAGACTCTTCCACCTATCGCAACTCCTCTGTTGACTGCGTACTCCACACAGTTTTGTTGGCAATTTTCTTAACCATCCCACAATCTCCACGATAGCCAGACACTACTTCCTGCAACGATTCTCTACTCGTAGCTTCCAGACCATGCTCAACATACAATCATGGCAGAATAGCCTCGATCTGAAGATTCGAGCCCGTACGGTACTCTCTCTATTTTTTTGTCTTCAATCTCATGCAGGGTTTCCTCAAACCCACTTTAATACTATATGAAAATTACTGAGACCAGATCTGGTTACTAATTCGAATAATTAATTTGTTAATTGTTAATTAATAACACACTAGATCTAGTTACTAATTCAAATAATTAATTGTTAATAACACACTGCAACTCATCAATCATACAGAGAAAACCAAAACATAAGAATTTACCCTAGAAACCCCAGTCCTTCCGGGAAAACCAGAAAATGTTTGTCTTCTTCTTATTGCAGGATTTAATTACAATAGAACAACAGTAGTCTTTCGGATACAATCTCTAGATCTAGAACAAACACCCAGAAAAATACACCAATTCCTCTTTGCAAACTAGAAAGGCAAACCCTAGATCCACCCTAGATCTAGACTGCTCACTAAAAGAGGAAAGTCGTCTCTTGCAACTGTGATGCTGACCACTATAGAAGATGTCCTTCTCTCCTATAACTGTGATGGTTCCTCCTCTCACTTAAGCTGACTTTTATAACATTACAATATGCAAATACCATGGGCACTCTTCTTTACATAAAGTAACAAAAGTACATTCACTTTAATAGTGAAACTCCTAAGTCTAAGAGTCTCCTGGACAACTCCTGCATGCCAGACACTCGGCGTATGTAGAAGTACATGTCTGACACAACAAAAAACAACACTTTTGAACCCCCTATATTGTTAGTAAGGAAGAAGGATGACTCTTTCCATATGTGCATTGACCATAGCAAATTTTACAAGAGGACTACTAAAAATAGATTTTTATTACACATATAGATGAGCTACTCACAGAGTTACATCGGGCAGAAGTATTTACAACAATTGAATTCAAATCTAGATATCACTCATAAAAGTGAGGGAATGTGAACAATTCAAGTCTGATCTTACACACGAGGACCATTTCAAATGGACAAAAGTAGCACAGAATACCTTTCAGCATATGAAGAAAATTACTGACCTCCAGCCCTCTACTCGCATTCCCAAAATCCTCACAACTTTTATGGCTGAATGTGATGCATTTGGCACCCTCTTAGGTGTTTCCCTCATGCAAAACCAGCAGCCAATCGCCCTTGAAAGTCAGAAATTTGCTGGTAAGAAGAAGCTACTATTGATCTATGATAAGGAAATGTTAGCTCCTGTGCATGCCATAAGAAAGTTCAAACAATATTTCGTGGGCAGCACTTCATTATAGATCACCAAAGTTTCAAGTATTCCTTGCCACAAAAATACTTGAGCAAGCAGCAAAATAAGTGGGTGAGCAAATTACAAGATTTTAACTTTGAAATTCTGGACAAGGAGGAAGTAAACAATGCAGTTGCAAGCTCCTTATCCCACCTTTCAAAACTAAATGAAATATCTACAGTGGAACCATGGTGGAAAAAATAAATATTGGCTAAATATACCCACGATGAGAGGGTTGCTACTATGCTACAAGAACCGAAAGGGCACAAACAGAGGACAGCTGGTATGTTTTCTCAGTTGATCTATTTTTTTATGAGAATCATCTTTTTCTTGTGCAGCTGTGCCAACTCTAAATTTAAAGAGGGTTTTAATAGAATGTCATCCTCACCTGCTACTACTCGTGTTGGCATCTTTAAATTCTTTTGGAAGGAGAATAAACGAGAAGTGAAAAAAATTGTAACCTATCAAAGGAATAAAACAGAGACTATAGTTAGTCAAGGACAGTTACAGCCCTTGCCCATTCCCAGTGAAAAGTGGGAAACCATTAGCATGGACTTCATCACAGGGTTACTTCAAGTGGGAGGAAAAATATCATTTTTGTGGTGGACAATCGTCTGACTATGTACGGCCATTTTATTCCAATAGATATTGTTGTCAAAGCTTCAAAGGCTGCGAAATTGTTTATGCAACATATCTATAGGTTGCACAGGCTTGCAAAGAATATTGCTAATGATCGTGACCCAAAACATCAGCAACCTTTGGAAGGAGATGTTTGGAGTTGCTGGTATCACCTTAAGGCCAAGTACTACCTGTCATCCTAAAACATATGGACAAACAAAGTTCATGAACAAATTTCTAGAGGGGTACTTGAGGAACTATGATGCAAGACAGCATGCTTCTTAGCCAAAATGGTTGCACTTGGCAAAGAATTGGTACAGCACCATACCATACATCCATTGGAATGACACCATTTAGGGCCCTTTATAGTTATGACCCTCCTTTACTGATTGATTTGACCATTGAAGACACTCAAGTGCCAGCAAAAAGGAGAACCTCAAATTTGCGTAACATATGATGAATCCCAGCATGACTAGCACCATAATGAGTGTGGATTTGAAGTGGGAGATTGAGTCTTCTTGAGACTACAACCTTATAAGCAGATGTCTCTCAAAGGTCAAGGGTGGAGAAATTTGGACCTAGATACTATGGGCCTTATAAGGTTCTAGCAAGGGTGGGACAAGTTGCATATATTCTTGAAATGCAAGGAGGGTCACGATTGCATATCACCTTTTATGTCTCATGCTTGAAGAAGATGGTAGGGGAAAATGTTAAAATTTCAAATATCTTACCTCCCATAGAGAGAGAAAACAAGCCAAGAACAAGTGCACTAGAGAGAGAAACTTAGACACAAAATAATACAGATGACCTTAGGCAAATCATTTGTATTAAAAACAAATGAATCACTTGACTGATAAAATAAAGATGAGAGTTGGGTAATTATACACAACTCGAGAGTGGGTGCATTGCCCAATAGGATTTTTGAGCCTATGATTTTAAAGTCAGCCTTGGCCAAACATATAAATATAATAATGATTCAATATAAGGTCAACCATGGGCGAAAGTGAAGATTCAACCTATTTTCAACACCCTCCCTTAATCTGAACAAGAGACCACAAAGAGAAGACCTTACACACATCCCTCTTAACACTGAACAAGGGCCATGTCAAGAAGACATATCATCCCCCCTAAATGCCATATCTCTCTTTCAAATCAATGGAATATTTTGTATCATTGACCATGCAATGGAGTGTTAGTGGTAGTAGAAGATTCAACAAGCATATCATCAACCTCGGTGAGAAGGGCCATAGTGGAGGAGGCTTCCAATCATTTTCTACTTTGCTCTTTGGTGCAAGGCCTTGACCTAATAGAGGAAGAGGAGTTGGATTAGATGGATCAATCAAGAAGTATTCTTCATCATCATTGAATTGCTCAACTACTAGATGAGTGCTAGAAGGAGCATTCAATAATGGAGAAGTGACTTCTACATGATTGGAGCCAGGCAAGTCATAAATAAGGTCCTCGCCACCATCATTTGTCTATCTAGTCATTATAAGAAGAGTGATTGAGGAAATACACGTACGCTTAATAGTAGGACCAACATCAATGTGAAGGAGAAAAATCCATTAAAACATGTTGGGAATCATCTATGAGAGAATCATCTGTAAGAAGGAACCAAAAAGATGCTAGCAAAACATGAGTAGGAACTTCATCAAAGATAGCATCTCTATGTTCAATCACCTTGTGAGTGGAAGGATAATATAGATAATATGCCTTGGAAACTTCATTGTAGCCCACCATAACGTAGCAATGATTTTTAGGTTTCAATTTGTTTCTCTTTTCACAAGCAATATGGGCCCGTGCATTCAATCCAAAAACCCTAAAATGTGAAACTAAAGGTTTGTTTCCAAGAAATTCTCACATGGAGTCACACCTTGAATAGCATGAGTAAGTGTCTAACTAATAATGTAGGCTACACAAAAAACCGCTTCTCCACAGAACTTAAGGTCCATTTGCTTGGAGTGAAGCATGCATCAAGCTATCTTCATAATGGCTCTACCAAGAGATGACATGAGAAAGGAGAAATGTTTTGAAATCATTGTCAATATATTGCCCTCTACCACCAACCCTGATACACTTAATCATTTTCTTGCTTTCAGCTTCCAAGAATGATTTGAACTCTTTAAATTTCCCAAATCCCAAAAGATTCATCCTTGGATTGAATTGTACATATCCAAAGGAAGCAAGAAAAATCATCAATTAAGATGAGGAAGTACTTAAACCCCCCCCAAGAAAACAAGTGGCCATAAGCCCACAAATATTACTATGAACCAAATCAAGAGATTGAGAAGCTCACCTCGGTTTGTCCTTAGGAAAGGACTCTTGATGGTGTTTCCCTAGCACAACCCCTTCACATACACCACTAGGTGTTTCAATCTGTGGAAGATCATCAGCCATGTGCAGATAACCCATATGTCACAAATACCCAAAGTTTGTATGTCCCAAATGTTGATGCCATGGAATGTTGGAGTCGTCAACATTAGCTACCATAGAACAAATCCTTCTGTTCACAGGAAGGACTCTTCCCCAACATGTACATATGATCAGATTCATCAGAATATCCTAAGGTGGCCTCTTTAAAAGTGACGGTAAAACCATCATTGATGCCCTTTACAACCCATCAATCTAGCCAAATTTCCACCATTTTGTTTGTGCGTGATGCAATAAAAGCAAAGAAGATTCAATCCAATTGTTGGAACATAAAGGACATCTCCAAACTTAGTGGTGTTGATGATGACATCACCACATCATGAAACTAGAAGGATGAGTTATCATCAATGACCACTTTCTCTCCACTTTGTCACTAATCGTAATTGGAAAGGAGATGTTAATGCTTGGTCATATGGCCAATAGCTCTAGAATCAACAATCCATTCTAAGAAGAGGACCAATAGTTGGAGTGCACAACAAGATGTGCAATGTGAGAGGAACTAGCATTATCATCAAGAAGCACCTTATCACACCCTGTTTGTTTTGCAAACTTTTCAATCTTTTGAAGACAAGAAATGCAAGATTTAAAGGTGCAGCCTTCTTTAAGAAATTGGAGATGTGTTTCTTCTTCTTGAAGGACTCCCCCTTAGCATTCTCGAACTCATGCTTAGAAGGTCTAGAGATAGCTTTTGAATGAACTTGATCTTGGGGATAATTCTCTCACATTCCTCAACGTGACTTGATGTTGTATAAGATTAGAGAAAACCTCCTCAAGAGAGGGGGGGTCTTCTAGCTCTTCATAAATAGAGGAATACTATAAAATATGATGGGAAAGGATTTGAACGCTGGAAATAGTTAGCCAAACCTATAAATATAATTATGATACAATATAAGGTTGACCTTGTCTGAACGTGAAGATTACACTGCAAGTGTTTGTACCTTTGTAAGTGTTCTCATCCAAGGTGCACTTGTCAGTTCAGCAAGCGCCTCTAAAGGTGTCCAAGACTTGAGCACATGCAGAGATGGTACAGTGGCAGGTCAAATCAGTTCGTACAGCAGCTTTAATGACAGCAGAAGTGTAGTTGCAGGCAGGCACAGAGAACAATTCAGCAAGGGAAGAGGAAGTTCATATTGTTGCATAAAAAGTAGCACAAGAAGCCATAACAGTAGAGCAGTTACAGGCACGTGTAATGGAGGTACAATTCATACAGCGGCCAGCCTTTGGGAGGGTACGCTCATTAATCCTCAACCCAGCAGTATGGCGCATTGATTGTGAAGAAGAGATCAGTATTATGTAAGGGACTGCAGTTCTTTATTTAGCAATCTAGAATTAACAAGTGGCTTTCATTAGTTGCCTTTCTAGTTTGAGAAAGGCAAGCTCCAAAAGTAGCAGCACTTTTCTATTTGTAAGACACTGTTCAGATTTAGAACAATTATAATTTTAGGTTTGCTTTTCTAGTTTAAGAAGGCGGCACATGGGTATCGACTAGTCTAAGGAAAGGGTGCATATCCCAAGGAGGGTCTTTCTCCTTGATTGGAGCGCACTAGTTAAGACTATTCATCATGCAGGGATCTAATCACTGGGCAGAAATAGATCTTAGGTTTAAGACTTGTTTCAGGGATGGATACACTTCTGGATCAGACTATTTTGTAACCCTGGAAGCCTTCCTTCAATTATAAAAGAAGGCTCAGGTAGGATTTAAGCATTCAGTTCAGTAGAGAGCAATGAGTGATTAGAGTTAGTATTTAATGTTTCTAACGTTCTAGTATTTCCTACTTTTCAGAGTAATAAAACAGTGATGTGATTTGAGTTTCAGATTGTTGTGTTCTTTTTTAAATGTAGAATACTTCTTATGTTTACAAGGACATACTTACAGCCACGCCCACAGAGGGTTTTACAAGCCCAATCACCTCACTGCTTCCCGTTATACCACACTCCTGTGGGCCAAATTGTTGTACTTGCTACTATAATTTTCAGTTTGATGCTCTGGTGCGGAGGAGCGCCCCCAACCCCCTTGCTCCCGCTCCCAAATCTCACTCCCTTCGGAAGCTCGCTCCCAAAACGGTCCCAGTTTTGGGAGCGCACTCCCGAGACGCTCCCTACCTCTCCTATCCTAAAAGCTCCTATACTAGATTGATCTTTTGATAACAATGTTATGGTACCTCCCCTCTTTGCTAAGCTCCTATAAAAGTTGTTATGGTTGATCATTTGATGACAATGTTATAGTTATAACTTATAACTACTAGATGATTGATGTTATATGTTTTAATCCATGTTTTCTATAGCTAATTCAATATACTACATGTTTTCTGGATATAAATCCATCAAAATATATTAAAATATATACTATATAAAAAAGCGCTCCCAAAATGGGAGCTTTTGAAAATTTCACTTTTCACTCCGCTCCTGCTCCCCGCTCCCAACAGCACAGGTTTGATGTGTTTCAGTCCCTAGTAAATATCAAATTGCCATTTTGATAATACTTTCAGTGTTTTGTTGATCTTAAGTAGGTAGGTTAGGTCAGATTGCTAGGACTGTTACCATGTCCTGAGAATTTCAACATACACCCCTATTTTCAACATAAGACAGTTGTAGGCAGCAGTCATCTATTCCACCCAGAAGAATCTAATGGAAAGCATAGAAGAGACCAGCTGCCCCAGTAAGTGTTAGCAGATAACTTGATAAGTTACAATCATTTCAAGCCTGGATTTGCCAAGCCGCAAAGTAATTAACGAGTCACATAGTTAAGGACTTTAAATGCAGGATACATCCCCATACTTGTCTTTCTTAATTAATGTATCCAGATTCCAAAATTATCAATGTGCCTGTAGATGAATATCAATGAGTGCAAAGAATCTTTTGAATATCAAGAGCAGATCCATATGGCCCTCTGTGCACTTCCACCCAGAATTATACACCAAACTTATGCAATTATGAATTTTAAGATGTCTTTCTATCAAGCAGTAAATGTTTATGGTTCAATCACTATCAGGTGACTCTGTATGCAGAACTATTTCTAAGTTTAGATTTTTCTCTAATTCTAATGAAAAAAGATTTTGTAAAAAATAAAGATTATACAGTAAAATTTACATAATACTTAATTGCAGGCGGGTAAAGTGGGAGCTGCTTGATGTGATAACTTATGGTCCATGTGCCTTAGCTTATGGTTGAGATGCTAAATAGAAGATTATGAAAAGCTATTAAAAAATGTACCCGAGTCATTGAAGTTAAAGTAGTAGGTCTTTCAAGATTTAGTTTGTGTGCCTGCTTTAAATTTGTACAAATATAGAGATAAGAGAACTGTTTGTGAAGAAATTGCAGGAACAATATTCCACACTGGAAGTGGACACTATCACTGGACAGCCTACTCTAGAAAATTCCTTTGCACAAGAACCTCAAAGTATGTATACCTAATCTGCTTGATCATTTGCTGATTTCAATTTTTCTAATATGGTGTAGGAAATAGTAAAATGATGTATTTATCTTATTCATAATTCTTCCCCTTGGTTTCTGACGTTTTTGACTCATTGTTTTCCTGTGTTTGATAGGCACTACCGATACATGGCCAAGTGCTGATACTGATTATGAAGATCTTCAT
The DNA here is from genome assembly GCA_001517045.1 of Pseudotsuga menziesii. Classification (NCBI taxonomy): domain Eukaryota; kingdom Viridiplantae; phylum Streptophyta; class Pinopsida; order Pinales; family Pinaceae; genus Pseudotsuga; species Pseudotsuga menziesii. The sequence goes on from LPNX011105483.1 coordinate 242,916, forward strand.
AACAGTCCTCTGCCATCAAAATCCATTGATAAGTTTACATCAACATCTTTTACAAGACAGGATGTTTCACTGGAAGAGCATAACCCGTCAATATCCAGACATAGAAATGGTGAAGCTGCCATAACTTATATGCATACAACAGATATTGAAGCTCGTATGCCAAAGCTTTGTCATTCTGACTATTATATGGAACCAGCGATACAAGAATTAGCAGTTAAAGAGAGTGCAGAACCTGACTATTGCAGTCGGGTTAAAGATTTTGTTGTAGGTAGAAGAGGTTATGGATCAGTAAAATTTTTTGGTGAAACAGATGTTAGATACCTAGACTTGGAGAGTATTATTCAATTCAACAAGTGCGAGATCCTTGTGTACATGGATGAAAGCAAAAAGCCTCATGTAGGCCAGGGTCTAAACAAATCTGCAGAAATATCATTATTAAATGTGAAATGCAAAGACAAACAGACAGGTCAAGAGTTCTTAAAAGGCCCCCAGGTGGAAAATTTTGAGAAAAGTTTAAAACGGAAAACCGAAGAGCAAAGTGCTGACTTTATTTCATATAATGCCAGCAGGGGGGAATGGAAATTCCAGGTAAAACATTTCAGCAAATATTGCCTTGATGGACTTGATAGCAAGTGAGGAAGGATCGACGCCTTGAAGATTACAGTAACCTAGGCCTTGGTTATACTAGGAAGCATAGCTGGTGTGATGTCTATTGCTTGGTGCGTATCTGGAGTTTATTGCAATGGGCAAGAAATTGACCATATTGGATACATTTTTTTCTGAAAGCAATCTTTGTAGTTTTTTTGCATTGAATTAATAAGATATTAAGGCATCCGCAGATTTGGGGTTTATTTGTTCTGGACATCAATTTGTATCTTCTGATTATTGTATAAATGTAATATACTTGCATCATGGAGTTTTACTAAATTGAACTACTGTTGTGCCGAGCCACTATTCTTGACCTTAGATAGGTTTCTCTCTTTACTTTTTCTTGTAATAGAAAGAATTGCCAAAGATGTCCTTTGGGGAATCGGGCACAAATGAAAGGCCAACTGCCCAGAAAGGGCCATATTTCATTCCATTAAGATGTCATGACAAGATATGGTTATATTTCATTCCATTGAGATTTTCATTCCATTGAGATTTTCATTCCATTAAGATGTTAAGAAGAGTTATCTGTCAGCCAAAATCACCCAGACTTGTATCTGACCCCAACCATGGCACCCAGATTAGTGTGGGATCTCCCCTGATTCGAACCCTGGTACCGGTGAACTATCATCCCACTGTCAATTTGCTCAGTTTGAAATATCGCAAGTTGACAAATGCATATGGTGCCTTTTATCTGAAATTACTCTTATTAAACAATCTGAAAAATTCATGTGCTGTCCCGTGGACATTTTCCCATGATGGTCTGAAATGTGTTTTCTAACAGCTCGTTGATCATTCAATGGATATTTCATAGATATACTCATACAAGAGGCATCACCGATGAAGGGAGAGATCCATAAAATTACTACCAAAACAGGAAAAAATGCAACAGTTCGACTTCTGGATTATTGTTTTCTAAAAGTAGTTTTTGGCGTGTTTAGGGTGTAGAGATTTTCATACCAGACAACCCAATTTCTGCATTGTAGAGATCATAAGCTTTACCGTTTAGCATATGACCACACGAGCCTGAAAACGAGAGTCACAATAAGGGAAGAATCCCGAGTGCATTGTCTCTGAATAGGAAATGTCATCGCTGCACCTGTGCAGGCCTCGAGCCGTTACGAGTTGGGTTCACGGCAGGTTCCAGACCCATAGCCACCATAGATTATACTGCCTGATTAATTGCTTCATACCTCTGTTTTAAACCTCAGTCCCGCCCTCGTCCCAGTCCCTCCGCAATAATCCTGAAAATTTCGCTCAGAAGTTTCCCTTAGCACATTTTTATGAACCGTCTTAATGACTCTGTCAGCTCATGGGTCTCCAATGATCCATCCATGATACCATGGAGATTCAACACCTTGCGATATGTACTTTGCAGGCGTTGACAGGACGGCCATTGACTTAGGTCTAAGGAAGCCGCCTCTTGTTAATTCAATTAGCTGGATGTACTTAAAAAATAAATAAAAAATCACATTTACTAAAGCTACGAAGATTAGATAGTGATGTTTTACTTAATTTTTTTAGTTTTATAAATGTAATTTAGAAAATTGAATTTATTAATAAAGTTATTTTTGAATTAAAAAATAATTATTATTTTTGAATTTTTTAATAATGTAAATTATTTGGGGTGGCAGATGCGAGGATCCTCTTGGATCCCAAAGGACATGTTGAACAAACCTTCATTTGGGGCCTTGGACATAAGACCAACAACGAGGCCGAGTGGCTGGCACTCCTACAGGGACTTCAATCCTTAGTCAGTAAGGACCTACACAAGGTAATGATCTTTGGAGACTCTCGGCATGTTATTTTCAAGCTGATTAATGGTTACTTCTCTAGTTCAATTAATTGTCGTCGTCTGTATGACAAATCAAAGCCACTCATGTCTAAATCCTATGAGGTGTTCCACATTCTTCGCCACAATAACTCTGCAGCGGACGCCTTGGCAAACACAGGGGCCTCCCTACCTCAAGGTCATCTCAGTCTTAACGGAAAAGCCTCGCACACCAAATTCATCCCTTAATGGTTTGTCGGACTTACTTTTTCCTTCCTCAAGGCAAGAGATTTTCCCTCTCTCCATTTCTGGAAGTGGCTCTTATTACCCCGAAAGGCATTCTAGAGGATCTCCGCCCCCCCCCACTCACCTTATCCCTCCACCCATTTTCCTTCCTTCTCCCCCTCCCCTTATCCCTCCATCTCCACCTTACTCCTTTCCCTAGCTTTTTTCACATTCCGCTCCCCTATCCCTCCCCTCACCCTTCCTCACACCGCCTCGCGCCATCCTCCCTCAGCTGGCTCCCACCTCGCGCTCCTTCCTGAAGGGTCTTCTCATTCAATGCGTTGTCTTGCCAACACTCTCACCCCCACCGCGTGGATCTTACTCTGCCTGCATCCTCTCTTGGGCAACGTCGGATTTATGGCTCATCACCCCCGGGTTAATTGCCCCTCCTCCTCGCACGCTCCAAGTCTTTTCGATCATCCCATTATGTCTTCTCCTCGAAGCAACCTGCAAGTTCATTTCTCTCCATCTCTCGGCTCAGTCTATCATGAGATTCCTCCGGAGCGCATTCTCTTGGATGTCATTGCAGGCATAGGTGAAGGGTGGCTGCAAGAAATTCTGTGGGAAGCTCTCTTTCTCACCAGGACTTTTGTGAAGGAAAGGCTTGCCCTCACAACCTTCTCCTCTTGCTCTTGTAGCACCCTTACAGGCTCTTCGCTGTGGTTTGCAAGCATTGATTCTAGCTCCAGTCTCTCATCTGAAGCTCAGTCTCTCACTGTTGAGCAAAGCACGATTTTGGACTGTCATTGTTCAGGTTGGAAGGAAGGTGTAGTGGGCACTTTAGCCTGTCGAAGCAAGGAGGGTGCCTCCCTTCAGCAGGAGCTTAAAGTGCTAAGGTATATCCTTAGTGGCCTCTCTGCCGAGAACCAGGCTTGCGTGTTAGCAGGCTCAGTTCGTGCTTTGCATAGTAACTTCGCCCGTATCGATCTCTCTCCAAGAAACAACAGGATGTCTTAGGCTAACGAAAACGCTGGCATTATAGATGTAAAGAAGAATCTCATGCGTCTTTACGAGATGATAGCGATAAGCATAATAGATAATAAAGAAATAGCACATGAGGTCAAGAACATGGGGGAAGTGGTAAGTTATACATCTCTGTAAATTAGCAATCATGATGCACGGATCGATGACAACGAGAGCAATCTCAGGGAGATAATGGGTAAGGTTGATAGAATTTAGGAAGATCTCCAATGCCTGATCAACCAGGGCAGCAAGGTGAATGAAATCCCTGCAGCTGCAACGCATCCCATGGAGGAGGAATCAGTGGTTCAGCGCATGAAGCCCAGAGGCAATCCTTAATCGGTTCTCTTTTAATTATGTTAATATGTTTTACTGTATTTTGCTTTGCAGTCAGTTTATAAGGGTATACACTACCCCAGGCACTAGTTGTTTTGCAAATTCCCCAGGTGTAGTTTTTTGGACATCTCTTTGGATCAGTTTTGTATGCAGCCTTTTTGAACTGCAAGAATTCTCTGTTCCCGCTTTACTCTCTATAATGAATGGTTGTGCACAGCCTGTTTTATAAAAAACCTTCTTAGTTTCTGTTAAAAAAAATAATGTAAATTATTTTAAAATGGTTAAAATTTATTATTTTTTTTTAAATAAACAAAATTTATTTTTATTTTATGATTATTTAAAAACAAATCTACAATTTAAATTATTTTAAAATAATAATAAAATTTAGATAATATTTATGATCAAAAATTTAAAATAATTTAAAACTCTTTCTTTATTGACTTATTCAATGATTAATAAACATTCATCATTGTTTTTTTAAATACAATATTTTTTGGGATATATATTTTTAAATTAAGTTAATAATTGGGTAAATTCTTGTTTTTGGAATATTTTTTTAAATTTAGTAAAGATTTATTTTGAAAGATATAATTCATATTATTGGTGAAAATTTTGACTATGAAACTTTGTCTTCAAAATTTTATTTAATTTAAATTAAAAAAAATTATAATAAGAAAATAAGACATCTTTAAAAAAAAAGGAATTATTATAATTATCCACTTATAAACTCAATGTGTGTGTGTATATATGTTCATCTTCATTTTACAAAACTATTTTGATTTTTTTTCTAAGTAGGATATTTTGAAATTATAGGTGATAATGTTTAATAATAATTTCGACCATAAAAGTGTCTTTAAATTTTTATTTAATCTAAATTTTAAAAAATCACATTTGGAGAGAATAAAAGATATTTATTATTGGAAAAAATTAAACTTATCTTAATTATCCACTTATAAACTCATTTTATATCAAAATTATATAACAATGTTAATTTTCAATTTACAAAACTATTTTGAAGATCACTTTCAACATATAATACACATATATGTAGAAAAAATAATATTAGAATAGTTATAAAAAAATAATGTTACGATAGTTCAAGAATATATATAATATGGTATATAATTTGAATGAATGTAATAAAAACATATGTTTTTTATTTAAAATAATAATAATAGTTAATAAATAAATAAATCTCCTTAAAATTGATTTGGAAATTTTTAGTGAATAAATTATAATGATTATCATGATGGTTAATTAAGGTCCACTCAAACCAACTTATACACCATCAACAAATCATATAAAATGATTTATTTGTTTTTTAATAAAAATTATAAATTATAAATTAATACATTATTCTGGATATTAATTAATGATATCGATAACTATAGCCATTACCTATAAAACTAAATTATGATAGATTTTATCATTTAAAAAATTCAATCCAAAACAATTACTTAATTTAAATTATAATATTTTTTTGACTTATTTAAAAAAAGTGGTAAAAAAAACTACCTAGATTATTAAAAATTTAAAATAATAATCTAAAAAAACTTTATCTAAAATATGTTGCCTTACATGTGCAGTTGAGGAGAAAACGCATTGAGAAGCACACCACCAAGTTTTCATTAAATATTTCAATGTCCAGTCAGTCAACGCATGCAAAGTACATTCCCGGGAGGGTGCAGGTGCCGAAGCTCCATAGCATCATGGATGGCATCCATGAGCTGACAGTCATTAAGACTCTGCAGCGACTCTGCAGCTCTATCGTTAGCTCTCGTCCAATTACTTAATAGAAATTGAACTCAGGTTGATCTTCTTTGATCTGATAACATAAGTACTTTACTTTATAGTATAGTAGCATAATTCGAATACACAATAATAATAAGATTCAAAAAATAGATAACAAAAAAATCCAATATGAATAAAATAAGGAAGTATTTTTTATATATAATATTTTTAGTTAAATATGCAATAATATATAGTTAAACATATACAATATTTTTAATGAAATATCGAATATCACCAATTAAATTTCAAACTTAATTTTTTTTTCAACATATTTTTTATAACTAAAATGACTTTATAAAAAACCAAAAAGATAATGCCCTTAATATAAGAGAGAAAACTCTTAGTTATTAATAATTATTAATTATTTTAAGAAGAAAGTAAATAATATTTACCACTATTTACATTACAATTAAATGAGTAAAGTGTTGCAGATGCAACATTTTCCCAAAATTCCAAAAAATTCCAGAACCTTCCTTTTGCTTGGATTAGTTTGATTTTCTTCTTGATCTGATCTAATGATTTTTTCCAGAATGATTTTCTAATGCTTGGATTGATCTATCACTTGTTTGATTCTTCCTCTAACGCTTAAAACAATCCACGGTTTGTCCAAACTCCATCGTTGCTTTGAATGCATTTTCAACATGTTCGAATCGGAGGTTTATTTGGTTGGAGCTCCCGCCGTTGCGACGAAATAACAGGTCTTGGCTTCGACATTTTCCCCGATACGTTTCCCTTAATTGGCTGATTTTTTGGTTTAAATCGGGAGGATTTGTCATTTCTTTCTCCGCCGTTGCGGACGGCAAAATACTAACTCTCCCGATTATTGCTTTGACGTTGTGGGTCTCGCTTTGTTATTTTTGTCGGCCCGTGAGTTGTGGGCTTCCGCCATTGCGGCTGCGGAAAGCTCTATCTTTTCCGGTCGTCTAGTCGTTTTAAGCTCCGACGTTGTGGAAGGTCGCGCGCTTTATTATTCCATCGTTGCGGCTGCAGAAGTCACTAACCTTCCGATGTTTAGTCGTTTTTCTTCCGACTCAGACCTTACGTCGCGGACTGTGGTACCCTTTATATCACCGTCGTTGCGGCTCCAGTCTCCGATGTTTAAAGCTCCGACGCACGTTGTTTATTATCTCTTGGTTATCCCCGCGGATAGAGTAATGATTTGGCCACCCGACGTTGCGGAAGGAGTTATGCTTTTGACGTCCGAACCATTTCTCTCCGCCGTCCGATCTTTTAAATTTTCTCGGTCACTTGTAGTTATCCATACACATATATATAAAGGGGGTTTGTGTTTTTATTCTATTACTGTTGGGATTGTCGTGAACTGTCAAAGTTGTGTGCTGTCGTTTGCTCGCGCTCGTCCGGTCCCCCGCTTTCGGTACCCGTATTCCAGGTGTCTCAACCGTGAAGCTTGACAGGCCTCTCCACACCGGTTACGCATCGTTTCCAGGTAGGATCTTGTCGCCCTACCCCGTTCCGTTTGAAGCGTTTTGTTGATTTTTTGCCTACGGTTGGGTTTTTCTAGGGCTGTTTTCCCCTCGACCCCGTTTATTCATGCTAATATAATGGGGTGTATAGCATAGCCGTCAATAGTGAGTCGTGTTGCCCATAGGATGTTTTAAGCCGCAACCGTGATGCGTTTCAACCTTGCGCTTAGTGGTTGGGGAGATCGGTGCGGACTGCCGTTGCGCCGTCTGCACCAGTCTACCCCGTTAGGAGATAGGTTGTTTGGGAAGGTTCGTTTATGGCTTCCCTGGGTTGTTCGACTGGTTGCCCCCTCTTACGTTGATCATTTCCTTAAAACCCTAGCCGTTTATGCTGCGCGGGTCAGGTGACCCGTTCCACTGTCGATGTCAAACTTGAGCCGATTAGGAATGTATTGTGTGGCGTAGCTTTCGTGACCATAGATTACACAGACCGCGTACTTCCTGAGGACACGACATTGAAAAAGCTTGCGTAGTGCTTCTGTTATTCCCGCGCAGTGCGATGGTTATGGCACCCACGGCGAGTCCAAAATTTCTTTATTTTAATGTAGTTTTCATTTTCTCACAAGAGTTCTGTTAGTTAGGCCATTTCAGCTTATATACATGCACATATTTTCTTCATTTAACTAATTGTTGTCATGGTACACATAGAAGGAGTGAAACGCTGTACTTTGTTATATAAATATTTGCAACTTAACCGGGAATGGCTTAATGTTTACAATGTCATATATGGTAGAAAGTTTTCGAATTCGAAATGTCAAAGAGGCAAAAGAAGAAGGCCCCTGTGGTCTAGGAAGAGCCCGAAGTGGAGGTTATTACCAAAACTGAATACATATATGAGGACACCAAGTGTATATCTGGTGTGGAGCCTGAGTACCAGTGGGGAGAGATTTACAAGCTGATCACGCGCCGAGAGGTGTCGGATATGGGCTTGGAAGAAGAGGGCATATATGTCAATATCGAGAGATCTTCACTGATGAAGATTGCCACCAGACCAGAGCTTCTCCCATGCTCTGAAGTAATTGGTTGGATTCTGCCCCGGGCAGATGTAACCACAATGATCCTGGAGAATGTTGAAAAACAGGGCTATGTTGCATATAGCCCAGGATATGTAGCTCTGGCCTACCACCTGCCAGAAGCGCAAATATTTATGTCTGATGATTGGTTGAATAACATTAGAATGGACCTTGTGGAGACCCTTAAAAGAATGCTGCTATCAGGAAAGCATTTCAGAACTAGGGCTATAGGAGAGTATGACACATCAAGCTTAAGGGCCCCGTACAGGTTCATAGCTTTAATGCTTAACAGGATCTTTGGAAGAGCTCATGGCAGGTTCTTCAAATTAGAATGGATGCCAATTTTTTTTATGTTGCAAGCCAGGGGACCATTTTCAACTGGGCCAACATTGTATCAAATAGTCTGTCAGCCTGCATGGCCTCGGCTTTGGGAGGAGTGTCCCAGAAGAGATCTGAATTCTATATGAGTTCCATACTTGTCGATTGTATATTGTGCAATAAACCTTTCCCTGGCCACAGGTGCATCTGGGACAGGGAAAGGATGCCTGTTTATGCTGCGTACAAACCACTGTGGGCACACAAGTACCACAGTCATTACCGAGAAATCTGTGAACAATTCATCATGCCGTTGTATACGCTCATTTTTCTAAAGGAGTGTGATTGCATGTCAGAGGAGGCGTTACAAGTCATTGAAGAATATGCAGACTATTATCTGACTGAAGATGGCCTCTACTTCAGAATGTTCGGAGGTTCCAGAGCACCCTCCCTACTGCCCAAGTACGCCACCGACTACATCATCCATAAGGAGGCTGTCAGGCAAGTCTTCCTAGATGGAATACAGAGCTTTCTGTTTGAGCATAAGAAGACCGCCTATCCTCCTTTGCCCTTCAAGTTAGGCAGTTACAAGTTCACCAGAGTGAAGAAAGCGGATGAGTTTGTCGAAGAGTTGGAAAGGTTTCATTTTGGTGAGATACCTTTCCATAGAAATGACTCCCACATTAAAGTAGCTGAACATTGCAAGGAAAACAACATACATTTTGAATACACCCACCATTGGGATAGGGAAGAATCCGTCTTCTACTGTGCATTGAATCTAATAGCCTTAAGGAGAAGGTTCAAAAAGAAGATTACCACCAAAGGTGGGAAAGGAGATGAACAAGCAAAAGCTGAGGAGGAAGCCAGGAGAAGAAATGAGGAAGCCCAAAGACTAGCCCAAGAAGCTGCAGGCTGGCTGCAAGGAGAAGAGGCAGAGAAAAGAAAAGTTGCACAAGAGGCAGCCCAAAAGGCAGAGGAGGATGCAAGAAAGGGAGAAGAAGAAAAGAAGAAGAAGCTTGATGAGGAGCTTCAGAAACAGGAAGCAGAGAGGCTAAAGCTGACTCAGACAGAGACAGAACAGTCAGCCTCTGACACTGCTGGCGGCCAGACTCAGGACATGGAGAACCCCGAGGTTCAGGATCCAGAAATACCAGCCGTCAACATACCTAGACCGTCCATGGTCCCCACACTGAAGCTGATCCCTTTTGTACAGAAGGTGGGTGAAGAAATACCTGATTTTAACATTGTGTTCTATGACAGGGAGATGAAGAGGATAGTGAAGAGAACGGAAAGGAAGGTTGAAACTGGAAGTCTGCCCAGGAAAATGATAACGGATACGCCTGTTGTGTTTGGAACAAACCGAGATCCAAGATTCACCATTAAAGCCAGAGCTGCACTGATTCAAGCTTCGGAAGATAATGTGGACAAAATTATGACAGACTTGGAGCAATCCAAGAAGTCCTCTGCTCAACTGAAAGACACATTGAGAAAGGAGAGAGAGGAAAGCAATAGGCTAAAGAGGAAATATGAGGACATGAAAAGGGAGATGAGGTCTTCACAAGATGAACTGCAACTCCTCCAAGTGGAGAGACAAATTAGGGAAACTACACAGGAGTGTCTAGAGAGAGTGCAGCGAGAGTATCAAGAGCTCCGGGTGGAGAAAGAACAGCTGCTGGGAAAGATAGGAGACTTAGAGCAGCAAAAGACCGCCTTAGAAGCAAATGAGCAACAAGCTCAAGAACAAGAGAGAAAGCTTCAAGAGCAGATTTCTTCTTTAGCCACTGCTTTAGAGGAAGCAAGGGAGCTGCAGGTCAACCTTCAACCGTTCAAAGAGCATGTGTTATCACAAAAGGCCAAGATGCTGCAACTGCAGATTACCATAGAAGAGGAGAGATGTAAAGTTCTGCAGGTAGATGGCCAATCAGAGGAAATCCTGGAAACCTCCTCTTACTTTGTTGATAGATCTCAAGACGTCCTTGAAGTCCTGACTGCAAGAATGGCAAGGCTGGAAAATAATGAAGAAACTCCAGCAGAGCTACCATCGAAGGATAAACAGGCGCTCAAGCGGGATTATGACTTGCCGGAGTTTGCTATAAATACCACAGAGGATTTCAAAAAAGCCGTTAAAAAGACGAAAGGAGCATGCGCAGAGTTTTTCAGGAGGCTCCTTATTACCTACAATCGGTGCCAAATAGAGGCCAAACAGAGGCTTGATGTTTTCCCGAACCACAACTCATTTGTGGAGATGTTGCAGAAGAGATATCAGGAGGGGAAAGCAAGGGTACAACATATTAAAGCCCTGGATGACCAGATCTTAAGGGGTGAAGTAGATCATTCTGCCATCAGCGTTCAGTGTTTGGAGGATCAGCTCCGATTGAGTGCAGCTAGGATTGAGGCTATAAAGAACCAGGCTGCAAAGTTTGAGATCAACATTCAGTTTCTGGAACCTTGTGCCTTTGAAGGCATCGCCTCAGAAGCTTTGGCGTAGAAGAAGTTTCTGGACACCCAAGTGGGACCCTCCTCGTAAAAGATTGGTCACTTTTGTAATTTGTAACGATTTTGTAAAAACATTTGAGAAAAGTGAAACATTGGAAGTGAAGAGTTGGGAAGCCCAAAGGTTACCTTGGGTAGCCCAACAGTCTCGCCCTTTTTGTATAAATGTAGAAGGCTTAGAAGGGATAAAGGCTTTTTCCCAGTTAGACATGTAAAGTGATATTGTAAGAAGAACTACTTTTTTTTGCAATAAATAATTATTGTTTGCCTGTTGGAGAAAGATTGGTGGGACTTTCAAATGTTATGCTGTGGATTGCGGAAAG
>LPNX011105483.1:254563-279275 GCA_001517045.1 Pseudotsuga menziesii
TTTTTGTTATTTGACCTACAGTAGCCGAACCGCAAACCGGACGGATTCCCTATACCAAACAGTCATGGGCCAATCGGGAATGTTGACTAGGGAGAATCCCTTGCTATTGTTGCCTGCGAATTTCCAAGCCTCAACAGTTTCTGGCGCTAGAAGGAGGGCCGCCAGTGTATGGCTGGCCGTGGAAACCTATTTTCCCAAGATTACCCCACCAGCGGATATTTGAAAGCTTTTGACCTGACCCAAGCCCTCACAGATTTTGGTTCTACCTTTGAAGCAAGTAAGCCCAGTTTCATCTTACGGTTTGTCGGACTCCTGTTCGTTCACCTTTCTCATGGCCGGTATAAATGTGAATCAACCCAACCCATTGCCGACTTGGAGAGCTACATCACCTTTGAACCTAACACCTCCGTTGCATAACCTACCTCAAGCTTTTGATAAGCTGTTGCCTAAGTTTGATCCTGATGAAAAGATTGTTGTAGATGACCACTTGCAAAGTTTCTATTTAGCAGTAGAAGGGTTAAGGGTTGGGGAGTACGAAGATGTTGTTTGTCGATTATTCCTGCATACCCTTAAAGGAGCAGCAGCATCCTGGTATTTCAGTTTGCCTGCAAACTCTATTCCTGATTGGGACACCTTCAAAAGGACTTTCAGAAGTAAGTACTCAGCCCAAAAGACACATGCCTCACTGATGAAAGGTCTTGGTTTGTTAAAAAAAGAGAAGAATGAGAAGGTACATAGTTTCACTCAAAGGTTTTCAACATTCTTAAGGAACTTTTCTGAAGCTGACAGACCCTCAGACAAGGTCCTAATTGAATATTATACCTCAACCCTAGGACCTGAGTTGGCCATGTTTGTCAAGATGAAAGCCAGACCTACGTTGGTAGAAACTTATGAAGAAGCAGAAAGAGTAGAGGCTGAAAAGAAAAGTGTAGCAGATTATCCCGATCTACCTGAAGAGAAAAATACCAGGAGAAGAGCCTTATTGCTGTCTAAACCTAAAGATGAACAATCACATGATTATCAAGGAATGCTGAAAATGATTAAGAAATTATCCAACCGAATAATAGATCTCGAGAAAGAGAGGGAAGTTCAGAGAACTTACAAACCCTACTACTCAAAAAGAGAGGATAGCAACCAATGGAAAATACCTCCACCGAATTTACCATCAATAAACATAACAGAAGTAGGGGGGGATAATTTATGCACTTTTCACCAACAACCTCATTCTGAAAAGAAGTGTCCCCAATGGTTAAATTCGATGACATTGGTGATGAATAAGCTGCTGGACTCTAAATTGACTAAAGACAGTGGTAAGGAAGAAGAGAAAAACCAGACCATAGAGAAACAAGATGATGATACCATGTTCTTATGGAATGGTAGCTCGCTTTTCAACACAGAAGAGAATGCTTTTACATCTGAATGCACACCAACAGCGACAAAAGATACGGACCTAGCAATTAAAGACAATGCAATAATTTCGAAGATTAAAAAATTGCAAGAGACGGTCAAGAGACAGATTGATGTAAATATGAAAGATAAAACACCCAAAGTCACCATTGTCAACCAGGAAACCGAGCCAATTAGTGAGCCTGTCAAACTTGTGGAAGAACAGGCAGGTGTTGATCAAGGAAACAATGAAGAAATTGAGGAGCTTAAAGAGGATATACCCACTCAAAACCAACCAGGAGAAGAAGACATAGAACCAGGTTGGGAAGAAAAAGCTGAAACCCCGCCTTTTCTTTTGACCCTAGAAATGCTGAATCATAATGTGCATAATTGCTTGGTAGACTCTAGATTAGCGGTGAATGTTATGCCACTTGAGGTTTGCAAAAAGATTAATGGACAACCAGAGTCCACAGCCTGGGAAGTAACACAATTAGACAGCACAGGAGTCAAAGTAGTGGGAGAAATGAAAAATGTTCTCATTCGCTTTTCTGCAAATAACGAGATATGCCAATTTATTGACATCATGGTGGTTTACATACCGGATGGGTATGGGCTTATTCTGAACCAAGATTGGTCTGCCAGGTTAAAGGTTATTTTGCTTCGGACTGGTCTCATTTATGGTTACCTCTTAAGGGTACCCCTAATCGGATTAAAATTTTGAGGGAACCTCACATGAAGCATACTGTCACTAAGCTGGGAGAAGGTAATGAATCTGCTAATTCTGTCTTGGGAAATTATCTAACCGAGCTTAAGCTAAGACATCATACAAAAAGAAAGGCCAGTTATAAGATTGACAATCAGCCTGAGCTCCTTCAACTTCCTCAGGCTGATAAAGATGAATGTAGACTAGTAGATATGGTCTCAATTTCAAAAATGGTACACCTAGACCATGGATAGATTTTTGACCTTCACCACAGCCGAGCCCCTTAACTCGTTAGATTGAAGAATTTTTAAGGGCGGGCACACATTTTTCTTTCTTTTTCTTTTGTTTTTGTTTTGTACATAAATAAATTGAGTTGTTTTTCTTTAACGCTTTAATGCTGTCTCCTTTTGATTTATTGCTTTGATGATGTTTTCTTTTGTTTTAAATGCTTTGTTATCAGTTCTTTTGGTTTTGAATAAAGAGGCAAACTTTTGGTTGCAATGGAAACATCAGGGTTCTTGGTTAACTAAAATTTTGAGTAAAAGACTGTGCTTTTGAAATATAGAATGTCTTCTAGTAGCAGTGTTCCTAATTGGCCATGCATTCATTGAAGTTCTACTTAAACCCTGTAAATAACTCGGAATTAACAGGTCTGGAATACTATTTCGAGGCTCCATCCATTTCACATCTAAAATGTCTAAGGGAGTGACAGCAATGGACCCACGGAAAGGAAGCAAGGCAAACAGTATATCATATATAAATGATCCCATGCCATGATTTCAGAAAAGCTAAAAGCTATCAAGAGTCAAAACTCCTTAAAAGAAAAATATATATCAAAGCAAAGTAACAAAAGCATGAATTTCAAATTGCCAAAAGTTCCTCTCCGTCCGTGAGATGAAAAGTAATTTCTTCTCTCACACAAAAGGACACTATGGATAGAGGAGCCTGAATAAAATTCAGAAAGAAAGACAGATGGAGGACTCACAAGAACTAAAGTTCAAATAGCACAAAAGTGCAGTTGGCATGAGAATGAGGAACAAATGGATAACGCTGTTTACTATATGTTACAATCCTGTGGTGTCCAAGCTAGAAACTACCTAAGGACAGGTAAAATAAATCTCACTTATTTTGCCTCAAAAGAGTTATTCAGACTTGCAAATATTTCTGATGTTACCATTTCCCAAAGAATGGATTACTTCTCAATGATTTGAACGCGTAGGGTGGCCAGTTTGGAATACAAACATCTAGAAGATGTCAACTTTGATTCAGACGGTCTTGCACTGGGAAGAAGTTAAGTTAGAAATCTGGGGTTCACCAGGTAGTCGCCAATTGTTGCAGCTGCAACATTTTTCCAAAATTCCAAAAAATTTCAGGACCATCCTTTTGCTTGGATTAGTTTGATTTTCTTCTTTAATCTGATCTAATGATTTTTTCCAGAATGATTTTCTAATGCTTGGATTGATCTATCACTTGTTTGATTCTTCCTCTAACGCTTGAAACAATCCACGGTTTGTCCAGACTCCATCGTTGCTTTGAATGCATTTTCAGCATGTTCGAATCGGAGGTTTATTTGGTTGGAGCTCCCGCCGTTGCAGCGAAATAACAGGTCTTGGCTTCGACGTTTTCCCCGATACGTTTTCCTTAATCGGATGATTTTTTTGTTTAAATTGGGAGGATTTGTCATTTCTTTCTCCGCCGTTGCGTATGGCAAAATACTAACTCTCCCGATTATTGCTTTGACGTTGCGGGTCTCGCTTTGTTATTTTCGTCGGTCCGTGAGTTGTGGGCTTCCGCCGTTGCGGCTGCGGAAAGCTCTATCTTTTCTGGTCGTCTAGTCGTTTTAAGCTCCGACGTTGCGGAAGGTCGCGCGCTTTATTATTCCGCCGTTGCGGCTGCAGAAGTCACTAACCTTTCGATGTTTAGTCGTTTTTCTTCCGACTCATACCTTACGTCGTGGACTGTGGTACCCTTTATATCACCGCCGTTGCGGCTCTAGTTCCGTTTTCGCTCCGATGTTTAAAGCTCCGATGCATGTTGTTTATTATCTCTCGGTTATCCTCGCGGATAGAGTAATGATTTGGCCACCCGACGTTGCAGAAGGAGTTATGCTTTCGACGTCCGAACCATTTCTCTCCGCCGTCCGATCTTTTAACTTTTTTCGGTCACTTGTAGTTATCCATACACATATATATAAAGGGGGTTTGTGTTTTTATTCTATTACTGTTGGGATTGTCGTGAACTGTCAAAGTCATGTGCTGTCGTTTGCTCGCGCTCGCCCGGTCCCCCGTTTTCGGTACCCGCATTCCAGGTGTCTCAACCGTGAAGCTTGACATGCCTCTCCACGCCGGTTATGCATCGTTGCCAGGTAGGATCTTGTCGCCCTACCTCGTTCCGTTTGAAGCGTTTTGTTGATTTTTTGCCTACGGTTGGGTTTTTCTAGGGCTGTTTTCCCCTCGACCCCGTTTATTCATGCGTATATAATGGGGTGTGTAGCGTAGCCGTCAATAGTGAGTCGTGTTTCCCATAGGATGTTTTACGCCGCAGCCGTGATGCGTTTCAACCTTATGCTTAGTGGTTGGGGAGATCGGTGCGGACGACCGTTGCGCCGTCCGCACCAGTCTACCCCGTTGGGAGATAGGTTGTTTGGGAAGGATCGTTTATGGCTTCCCTGGATTGTTCGACTGGTTGCCCCCTCTTACGTTGATCATTTCCTTAAAACCCTAGCCGTTTATACCGCGCGGTTCGGGCGACCTGTTCCACTGTCGATGTCAAACTTGAGCTGATTAGGAATGTATTGCGTGGCGTAGCTTTCGTGACCATAGATTGCACAGACCGCGTACTTCCTGAGGACACGACATTGAAAAAGCTTGCATAGTGCTTCTGTTATTCCCGCGCAGTGCGATGGTTATGGCACCCACAGCGAGTCCAAAATTTCTTTATTTTAATGTAGTTTTTGTTTTCTCACAAGAGTTCTGTTAGTTAGGCCATTTCAACTTATATACATGCACATATTTGCTTCATTTAACTAATTGATGTCATGGTACACATAGAAAGAGTGAAACGTTGTACTTTGTTATATAAATATTTGCAACTTAACCGGGAATGGATTAATGTTTACAATGTCATATATGGCAGGAAGTTTTCGAATTCGAAATGTCAAAGAGGCAAAAGAAGAAGGCCCCTGTGGTCGAGGAAGAGCCCGAAGTGGAGGTTATTACCAAAACTGAATACATATATGAGGACACCAAGTGTATATCTGGTGTGGAGCCCGATTACCAGTGGGGAGAGATTTACAGGCTGATCACGCGCCGAGAGGTGCCGGATATGGGCTTGGAAGAAGAGGGCGTATATGCCAATATCGAGAGATCTTCACTGATGAAGATTGCCACTAGACCAGAGCTTTTCCCATGTTCTGAAGTAATTGGTTGGATTCTGCCCCGGGCAGATGTAACCACAATGATCCTAGAGAATGTTGAAAAACAAGGCTATGCTGCATATAGCCCAGGATATGTAGCTCTAGCCTACCACCTGCCAGAAGCGCAAATATTTCTGTCTGATGATTGGTTGAATAACATTAGAATGGACCTTATGGAGACCCTTAAAAGAATGCTGCTACCAGGAAAGCATTTCAGAACCAGGGCTACAGGAGAGTATGACACAGCAAGCTTAAGGGCCCCATACAGGTTCATAGCTTTAATGCTTAACAGGATCTTTGGAAGAGCTCATGGCAGGTTCTTCAAATTAGAATGGATGCCAATTTTTTTTATGTTGCAACCCAGGGGACCATTTTCAACTGGGCCAACATTGTATCAAATAGTCTGTCAGCCTGCATGGCCTTGGCTTTGGGAGGAGTGTCCCAGAAGAGATCCAAATTCTATATGAGTTCCATACTTGTCGATTGTATATTATGCAATAAACCTTTCCCTAGCCTCAGGTGCATCTGGGACAGGGAAAGGATGCTTGTTTATGCTGCGTACAAACCACTGTGGGCACACAAGTACCACAGTCATTATCGAGAAATCTGTGAACAATTCATCATGCCGTTGTATACGCTCATTTCTCTGAAGGAGTGTGATTGCATGTCAGAGGAGGCGTTGCAAGTCATTGAAGAATATGCAGACTATCATCTGACTAAAGATGGCCTCTACTTCAGAATGTTCGGAGGTTCCAGAGCACCCTCCCTGCTGCCCAAGTACGCCACCGACAACATCATCCATAAGGAGGCCGTCAGGCAAGTCTTCCTGGATGGAATAGGGAGCTTTCTGTTTGAGCATAAGAAGACCGCCTATCCTCCTTTGCCCTTTAAGTTAGGTAGTTACAAGTTCACCAGAGTGAAGAAAGCGGATGAGTTTGTCGAAGAGTTGGAAAGGTTTCATTTTGGTGAGATGCCTTTCCATAGAAATGACTCCCACAGTAAAGTAGTTGAACATTGCAAGGAAAACAACGTACATTTTGAATACACCTACCATTGGGATAGGGAAGAATCCGTCTTCCGCAGTGCGTTGAATCTAACAGCCTTAAGGAGAAGGTTCAAAAAGAAGATTACCACCAAAGGTGGGAAAGGAGATGAACAAGCAAAAGCTGAGGAGGAAGCTAGGAGAAGAAATGAGGAAGCCCAAAGACTGGCCCAAGAAGCTGCAGGCTGGTTGCAAGGAGAAGAGGCAGAGAAAAGAAAAGCTACACAAGAGGCAGCCCAAAAGGCATAGGAGGATGCAAGAAAGGGAGAAGAAGAAAAGAAGAAGAAGCTTGATGAGGAGCTTCAGAAATAGGAAGCAGAGAGGCTAAAGCTGACTCAGACAGAGACAGAACAGTCAGCCTCTAACACCGCTGGCAGCCAGACTCAGGACATGGAGAACCCCGAGGTTCAGGATCCAGAAATACTAGCCGTCAACATACCTGGACCGTCCATGGTCCCCACACTGAAATTGATCCCTTTTGTACAGAAGGTGGGTGAAGAAATACCTGATTTTAACACTGTGTTCTATCACAGGGAGACGAAGAGGATAGTGAAGAGAACGAAAAGGAAGGTTGAAACTGGAAGTCTGCCCGGGAAAATGATAACGGATACACCTGTTGTGTTTGGAACAGATCGAGATCCAAGATTCACCATTAGAGCCGGAGCTGCACTGATTCAAGCTTCGGAAGATAATGTGGACAAAATTATGACAGACTTGGAGCAATCCAAGAAGTCCTCTGCTCAACTGAAAGACACATTGAGAAAGGAGAGAGAGGAAAGCAATAGGCTAAAGAGGAAATATGAGGACATGAAAAGGGAGATGAGGTCTTCACAAGATGAACTGCAACTCCTCCAAGTGGAGAGACAAGTTAGGGAAACTACACAGGAGTGTCTAGAGAGAGTGCAGCGAGAGTATCAAGAGATCCGGGTGGAGAAAGAACAGCTGCTGGGAAAGATAGGAGACTTAGAGCAGCAAAAGACCGCCTTAGAAGCAAATGAGCAGCAAGCTCAAGAACAAGAGAGAAAGCTTCAAGAGCAGATTTCTTCTTTAGCCACTGCTTTAGAGGAAGCAAGGGAGCAGCAGGTCAACCTTCAACCGTTCAAAGAGCATGTGTTAGCACAAAAGGCCAAGATGTTGCAGCTGCAGACTGCCATAGAAGAGGAGAGATGTAAAGTTCTGCAGGTAGATGGCCGATTAGAGGAAATCCTGGAAACCTCCTCTTACTTTGTTGATAGATCTCATGACGTCCTTGAAGTCCTAACTGCAAGAATGGCAAGGCTGGAAAATAATGAAGAAACTCCAGCAGAGCTGCCATCGAAGGATAAACAGGCCCTCAAGCGGGATTATGACTTGCTGGAGTTTGCTATAAATACTGCAGAGGATTTCAAAAAAGCCGTTAAAAAGACGAAAGGAGCATGCGCAGAGTTTTTCAGGAGGCTCCTTATTACCTACAATCGGTGCCAAATAAAGGCCGAACAGAGGCTTGATGTTTTCCCGGACCACAACTCATTTGTGGAGATGTTGCAGAAGAGATATCAGGAGGGGGAAGCAAGGGTACATCATATTAAAGCCTTGGATGACCGGGCGAAGTAGATCGTTCCGCCATCAGCGTTCAGCTTTTGGAGGATCAACTCCGGTTGAGTGCAGCCAAGATTGAGGCTATAAAGAACCAGGCTGCAAAGTTTGAGATCAACATTCAGTTTCTGGAACCTTGTGCCTTTGAAGGCATCGCCTCTGAAGCTTTGGCATGGAAGAGGTTTCTGGACACCCAAGTGGGACCCTCCTCGTATAAGATTGGTCACTTTTGTAATTTGTAACGATTTTGTAAAAACATTTGAGAAAAGTGAAACATTGGAAGTGAAGAGTTGGGAAGCCCAAAGGTTACTTTGGGCAGCCCAACAGTCTCGCCCTTTTTGTATAAATGTAGAAGGCTTAGAAGGGATAATGGCTTTTTCCCAGTTAGACATGTAAAGCGATATTGTAAGAAGAACTACTTTTTTTTGCAATAAAGAATTATTGTTTGCCTGTTGGAGAAAGATTGGTGGGACTTTCAAATGTTATGCTGTGGATTGCGGAAAGATGAACTATTTTGTTTTTCCAGCTTTTGGTCCATTAACTGTGAGATCGTTCTAACTCTTAGAGCCTATGTTCTTGTTTGAATGATTTCTGGTTTATTCTGTGGATTTACCACCATGAGTAATGTATGTTGTTCATAAACAATTGGCTATCTGATTGTCTAAATATCTCTAATCATTCATGCGTTGTAGGAAGGAATATCAGCTATCTGTGATTTCTCTTTATAATACATGCACAATACACATTACTCATAAATAAGTTACAATTTTGCTCCCCGGGGATAGATAGATGGATAGATAGATAGATAGATAGTTTTATTTTATTGCTGCATATGTGATTGAGATGCTTGTGAGTGCTAAGACGAGAGGTAAGAACTTGCGCATCACGTTGTGAATGCCCCTTGCATCCTTTATCACCCTGCATGGTTAATTAGGCACTTGCATATCATACTTAAGTCAAAAAATACAAAATACACGGTGGACCAGGCCGCAACCAGTAAAACCTTTGTTTTTTGTTATTTGACCTACAGTAGCCGGACCGCAAACCGAATGGATTCCCTATACCAAACAGTCATGGGCTAATTGGGAACGTTGACTGGGGAGAATCCCTTGCTGTTGTTGCCTGCGAATTTCCAGGCCTCAACACAAAGATGTAAGTGGTTTTGGGCATATGGTTTTGGTAACCAATAAATTTAATGTTGCTATAATAAATGTATATTTATTTTCTTTGGCATATTTTTATTCATATTAAATTGAATTACTAAGTATGAAATTGAAAGGTATTTATTTTATAGTTTTAATAATTAAAATTAGGTTTTTAAAATTAATTTTCAAAGTTAACTCGTCTTTGTGTTACACATAAATTGAATATTCCACCAATTCGAATTTGTTTGAAATTTCCCTACACAAAAGGCCAATACGACCAAATTATGCTATTATGCTTTGTGGGAACATTAATTTTCAACTGACACTAACCATACATCCATGTTGTGAAATATATTCTTTATTTAAATTTTTTGCAATATTTTAAAAAATACTTATCAGTATTTATATATAATTTATTGTGCACTATGTTATCATGAATCAACAACTACATGTGGTTCATGCAGTGAAATTATATATATAAGTGTGTATCTTACATGGTACATATATTTCAATTTGGAAGCATCATAAATGGCTATTTGGCTTTCGTGCACAACTAGCAATTTAATTTGATTAATATTATCAAACTGAACTCTCGTATCTGTTGGTATGATCCCGAATTTCCGGCCTGTGAATGTATGGATTTTGATTTACATTTCTCCCGTCCATTTATGTTCCAAACACACAGCTGCCACCAAGACATAGGTTTTAGTCAAAAAGATTTATCTCTTAAATATGGAAGTTCGGAAGAATCTTGTTACCTTCAAAGTTATTGGAATATATACCCTTGAATCAGTTACAGCGGATGCCAAAACATTTAAAGCATTAGAAAATGCCAATCCAGTTATTCTCCCCTGGTTGCCCTTAAGTGTCATTTGTAAATGTAATCACCTGAGGGCCATTTAGACCGTCTAAAGCATTAGTCTGAGGTTACTCAGAGGGTAATGGCTCGAACAATTCAACTTCACTAGCTTCAGTGAGGGTATGCAACTCGGGAAACCCACTCCATGGCTCATGGTCATGTTTTGTTTAAATTGAGTGAAAAAAGATATGGATATGTTATATATAAACAAGGCATAGCAATAATGCTGCATATTCCCTTCCCTTAGGATTGTAAAACTTAGAGCAAGTTTAAGTTTGGGTAATGAAGAGTCTCCTAGAAAGGAGGTAGAGTTTTATTTTTTTGGACTGCAATGTTCTTTGTAACTAAGAACATTTGTTCAAAGTAAAAATAACTCTAGAGAATCAGTGCTAAAACAGAAAGAGCTATGCCTACAAAAGCATAGCCCCCATATGCAAAGTGGTCTAAAATTGGAGCTTCTCCACCACCAAGTACATATAATGAATGGAAAACTTCACAAAAATAACTAAGCCAACCAACCAAGAAGACCCTTTGAGAAGTGAATGCTCAATGCCTCATGAATGAACTTACTCAACATAAACAACAGATTGTAAAAACATATTCAATGATCTATACCTTATAAAATCTTTGCTTTGTCAAAAATCCACAACAAGAGACCAATACAACAAAAGCCTGAATTCTTTCAAAACACAAATCTCTATTATTGATTTGGAGAACAATGACAACCATGTATCTTTTGTAATATAAATTTAAATTAGTTATACAATGAATGTAGAAATATGTAATTTATTTTTTTCAATTTTTCTAAAGTATATTTAAATTGGTATAGATCCACCTAACACAAAGTTCTAGCAAATTGATGATGAATTCTATAAAAAATTAGACATATTCACTAGCATGTGGCATTGTGCAGCAAAAAACTACCCTCAAGTTCAGAGGAGGACCTCAATCATCAAAGGAGCGCACCTTATCATGTTTCCATATCTATAGGTCAAATATGGAAAACACAGATAAAAGAAAGAAGGATAAGAAAGAGAAGAAAACAAAAAATTGGCATCATTTCTGATTCCTTGCTTTGCTTATCACGAGTAGAAAGGCTGAAAACACCAGTTTGATGTATATTATACCAGGGTCTAGATGAACCAATAACGCACGATAAGACAAAAAGTAGAGCATTTATATCATAGATAAGTGTCTTGTAAGTGGCTTGTGTGTGAGACCACCTGGAATCTGCTCAACTATCCTTGTCCAGGGCCCCCTCAAAGAAACACGATGAAAACATACAAAAAAAAATTAATTTGATTACAAAACATCATCAAAGAAAATGTTACCACTATGGAGAATGAATGAAATTTTCAGTGCAGCCAAATACTTTTACAAAATTACTTTTAGCTTGTTCTTCAAGTAGTAACTCTTGAATTGAAAATAATATTGTGGATCGAAAAACCTGCTCATAAAAACCATCACCTTCGCTTATTAAGAGAAGCTTTGTTAACTAGAAGGAATTAAATTATTGTTTTTGCTCTAAACCCCTCTCTTTGGAATCAAATTAACTTGTGTGTTATTTTAAATGGATGCATATACTAAATTTCAAGGAGATTCAATTAGGTTTATAAGTGCAAGGAGGATTTTTATTGTTTTGTGAATAATTTTAAGAGATGGGTTCAACTGTAAAACAATAAAAATCCTCCTTGCACTTATAAATTTTATTGTTTTACAGTTGAACCCATCTCTTAAAATTATTCACAAAACAATAATTTTAGGAGGATTTTTATTTTTATCTCAAAATTGAATTGTTCGTACAACTTTGTAGTTGTAATTGGAAATCAAAATACCTAATTCATTTGGGTTTTTTACGCAATGTCTAGTGGATATAAATTCAAATCTTGTTAGAGTATCAACCATAAAATCGAATATCAATATCTCAAATGAGACGCACTTTTAATTTGGCGAAAAACATTGTTTTGTGTTGTTATGCGAGGAGTTTTGTGGTTGTCCTCATTGCATAATTGCAAACCTATACTAATGTTTTAGAGGTGTACTGTAAAAGTAAAATTTTGGTTTTCCAAAGTGCCCAATCTAAATTAGGTATTCTAGAGGTTTTGTGGTCGTCCTCAGTGCATGATTGCAAACCTATACTACATTATAGTGGATTAAAGATAAGTCTTAAGACATGACATGTCATCTAGACCCCTACTTCACTGGAGGTAGAACTCTAAGCCTCTCTATTTCAAAGGGGTGAGCTAAGAAGGTCTAGAGGTCTTGTCCGCATCGGGCAAGGATACTCTGCACTATTTTTGCTCAGCTCTGCGTTATTTAGTTAACAAAAGAGACTCCGAAGTAGTAAATAAACTCTGAAAAGTTGAACAAGAGGCCGGACCAAGTTTCCTATGTAAATTGAAGGCTATCAGATCTTCAATGTAGCACATGGGGAGGAATTAGCCATGGAATCCAAGACATACAATTTGATTTAAGAGCCGAGAAAAGTCGAGGCATAAGCTATAAATCCTACAATCCATTTCTAGTGTAGAAAATGTATTTAGAATATAATAACCATTTTTTAGCCAAAACATTTATCCTAAAAACGTTTATAGCACTTGGAAATTTGCAAAATCCTAAATTTTAATATTATAAACAAGTCATATAATTATTTAATAAAATGGTTGATATAGGCTAATGGGTATATATAATTACTTTTATTTTAATTTTATTAAAATACTATTAATGTTTATTATTACTAATAACATGTATATTAAGTATTAATTTTGTTAATAAATAATAAATGTTAGTTATAGATAAACTTTTTTTTTTATTATTAATTTATAATAAGTTAGAATTGTCAAATAATATTTTATTATAAATTTATTTAATATATATATATATATTATTTTAATGCTAATTTTAAGTTTTCATTCTCATATTTAACACATATTTTTTTTGCCATTTTTAGTACACTTTTCTAAACCATAAATTTTATGGATAGATGATTTTTCACAACTACAATATAAAATCATTAAATTAGATAAAAGTTTCCATAATAAATGTAAAATTAATATTGATAATCAAGAAATCGAAAATAAAAGATAACCAAAATTTTTAATATTTTTTATTTTAAAAAATAAAATAAAAATCACAGCAACTAAAGTCATATAACCTAAGATTTTTGGATGAACTTTTGAAAAAACGACTTCGATTAAGACACTCTATAGGCTTCTATGTTTAGGAAATTGAGAATAGGCCACCTAAAATACTGCAACACAATGATTTTAACGATTTATGTTTAAAAATTCAAAGCAATAGGGAATGTAACCATTTGAAGACAAGAATTTTCTCAATGGTTTTCAGAAACAATGAAATACTGTTGCCATTTTAGAAAATTTTAACTTGGAATCTTTTAAACCCTTTAGAAACATCTCGCCTAATCCTAAAACCCTCCACTAACCTTAACCCATCTAAATAAAGCCTTGCAGCACAAACAGAATCTGAAAAGAAGAGGACAGATTCCCGATTACACCTAAAGGAGCAAAACTAAAAGCGTATTGAAAAGAAAAAGGAAAAGCCATAAATCTATTTTAGTTTGATTACCACATTGAAAAAGCATTTAAAAAGAAGGTGGAATCGAGCGCCACATGACAATATGACCCCAAATGAAATTTTTTGAAAAAATACACATTTATGGAAAACGTGTTGAGGGATTTGGGATTTTGGAGTTTCTGATGCCAACTTCATTATCATACATCGGCAAACCCACATGCCATTTTCATTAAATGTACAGGTATGGAAAAACATCGAAAAGACTGCCACCTCATATGTGTTGTCGGGAAAGAGTGAGTTGGGAGAGAATGGCTACCATATAGTAGATACAGATTCTTCATTCTCCTCTCCAAGACGTTCTTCATTTTCTTTTTTAAGATGTTCCATTTTTGACAGTTTGTTATATTGAGTTGCATTTTTTTTGGGGAGAGTTGTCTTTTAAATCATTGTCTTCATAGTCCACAAGATTTTCCTACAAAAGACCGGAAAACAAAAAAGTAAAGAAGAATTTATGAAATTCCCCAAAATAAACTGGAACATACTGCACAAATACGAACCATTTTGAAACTAGAATCTTTAATTTCACTCTCAGAAAACTACAACATGAAAGCGCTTTGCCACGAACAGATTACATTTAATGAGGAGCATTAAAATAGCGAGGTGATATCAATTCAAGTGCAGACAAGTAGATCAATGAACGTTCTACAAACTTATATACTTAGTTCAACCTGCAATCATGCGAACAAAGAAGCAAACTATGAGAGTAAGCGGATTAAAGAAAGAAATTATCATTGTGCCCACCAATGTTTCAAGAATATTCTCTAGTGCTTCTGGACAAAGAAATTTGAACATGCAAAACAAAGCAAGCAAACTTCAAAACAAGTGGATTGATGAACGGATTTGCGTTTTCTTGACAGAAATATCGGGAATTGGATAATTCTTTACTGTTTCAACACAAAGATGGAAAGAAAATATTAACGAACCTTTTCATTTCGAAAATGTATTCATGCCCACGGTCGTATTGCGAGAGCCCTAGGTGACAAATGCAGTATAGAACGCGGAGAGATTTTGCTCTGCAAACTCTGTGTTCGAAGTCTAAAGGAATGTACAACATGGATCCTTCAAATAATGTGACGCTGGTTTCGTAAATCTTTTTTCGAAATAATTTGGATCCACTGCCATAAAACACAAAGATTATATGCAACACTCTTCTTGATTAAAAAGGGCACATTTAAAATTATTCACAAACAAGAAAGCCATGTGTATTTCTAATATATTTAACTTTTTTCTAATGTATTTCCATGATGATACATATGCATGCATGTTTATTATCACACTTAGACTTTCTGACCTGCATCGACTACAATAGAGGTTCTGCCCATCAGAGTTATCAGGAACTTGATATGTTAGATGTCAGGATAGAGAGAATAAAAAGGTATTTCTACCATAAGAAGACGGATTGCAAAATCTAGGAAAACCAGAAAATATTCATGCAAAATCTTAGCCTAAAAGACTGTAATTGTTATGGCACAATTACCAAAACCCAAGTGATTACAGTATTCCCTCCTTGCACAGAATAATAAAGACAGTTTAAACGAGGACATTCAAAACATCCCAAAGAAAATACACTCAACTTCTCTATTAACTTGAAGTGAAAGAAAGCTTTCATTCAAGCACTAGATGGTTTACAATGTTACACAACAAAAATTCAAGATTTCAATAGAATCTTTTGTGCAAATGATAGCATTATTAAAATAACAACATTTACAAAAAAAGGCATAGCAGCAAAGCTGCATATTCCTTGCTTTTAGGATTGTACATGATTGTAAAACATGGAGCAAGTTTATGTTCAGATAAGTCATTGCCATAGTCGTTTTTAGTAAGGAGCAAAGGTAAATGAGGAATCTGCTAGAGCAAGACCTGCAAGACCAACGTTGTATCAATGAAAGCCTCTCTTGGAATCTGGGTCAATTGGAACTATTATCCCGGAAGATGAAGTTGTTGTTGCTAGGTCCTCCCCTATGGGATTTAGCAGGCACGGAAACAAGCTTAGATTTCAATTCAGAAAACAACATTTTACCATTTTACTCTCAAAAGAATTGAAATGAAACTGGATAGATATTTAAAACTAGGTTTTGATTTGAAACACAGATAATGCAACAACTTCTTGATAATAATAAACAGTTTTATAACATATTTACTAAGCTTTCATATGATACAAAAAGCAGTCGTAGAAATCTTGGAATAATCAGTCCAGTCCAGAAGTCAAGCAGACAAACACAAGGCACATGACAAGAGGAAACGAAAATTCCAATTATATATAAAACACAAGGCACATGACCATAGGAAACTAAAAATCCAAGTATATATAAACTGAATGAGAATCAAGTATACAATTGTCAACCAAGCGCTTTGACATAGTACCATGCTTAAAATTGTGTGACAAGAATTTTGAAATATGGTACACATTAGCATTGAAAGAGGCTACAAGAATTACTTCCATCAGAAAATTCAGGAGCACCGATGGAACCTTGTTACAAGAGTAGATTGTAAGAAAACACCATTAAAAGTATAACGGCGCCTATTTAAAAGCTGTAGTTTCTTCAATCCTATAGGCATGGTTTCTCTAACTAGTCAGCCATTCTAGAACATAAACATCCAATACTTTGGTTTCTCTAATTGGCCATCCATTCTAGAACATAAACATCCAATACTTTGACATTGTTTTACATTTTGAGGTATGCCAAAAATGCAACAAACTCCTGGAAATCTTCCTTTCAAAAGTAGATCACAAGAAAGAAGTACCAATAAATAGATAGTGGACAATCAAATTAAAACTTCCAAGCTCCCATAGAATCAGGCATATTAGCGATTCTATCGTCATGAACATAAATATTTGTATATTAGTATTCCATTCTTTGTACATATGCAAATAAGAAGTAAGAAATGCAATGTTGCAAAGGAAGACAAAAGGAAAAAAAACCAAATTTAGTGAGGATAGCACAAAAAGCTTGGAAGAACCAAAAAAACAATCCCAAATTTAAAGATTGAAATTGTATCTGTGTTAATAAAAATAGCTAAAAATGCTCAGATTTTCTCATACTCATGTATTTTAAAGTCTTATGTTACATAACGATTGACCAAAACAAATCTTAATACAAGATTCACTTCTGAGTTCTTGTAAAAGAATTAAATGTTATTGGCATAAGCAATGGGAGAGATTCACATTAAAAAAATGATAACAATATAAATGAAGACATGAAGCTTGAAGAAGAATTGAGAAATTCAAGGTCTATTAATGCAACAAGATCCTATTCTTAGAAAATCTCAATGTCTACAAATCCCTAGTGTTTGTCGGACTAATATAAAACCGAGTATCCTCAACAAGGAAAAAATGAAAATATGTACAAAAAAGAAGATATCATTTAAGCAGGCTAAAACGTTGGACATACCAAAGAAAAGGAGACAGATTCTGGTCTGTATCTGGTGCGAAATTAACGAAAAGGATTCTCTTATGGAGAAAAAGGGAAAGAATATGAATGGTAATGCCTTTAATCTTTAAAATAATATAGAATATCTCTTTAAAGCTTGGTTCAGTACATGTTTCTTTTATTTAACATTACAGGAATCGAGTTGCTTATGAAAAATTTGCCACATAAAAAACTTTAATTCATCATGCTAGCTAGTAGGCCATGAGCCATTGATGTTAGGATTTTATGAAATCATGGTGACTTTATAATGGGAAAGAACATGACACTATTTTTCCAAAAATCTCACCATTCATGACTAAGGAATTCTTGATGCGATAAAAGAATAATGACGTTTATGCAAATTTCTAGGTCTTTTTCATTTCTGTTATTGATATTTTTAAGAACTTTAAACTAAATGAATAGAACTGCCTATGAAACTCAAGCCTTGAACTGAAGTCGACTGCAGTTATCGATGAGACTCCTATAACTACAGTACCGCTAGAAGCATGCGTTATTATTATCAACTTATTCTTTATCTTGTTAATTGATGTACTTATTCTTTATCTTGTTAATTGATGTACTTATTCTCAGAGTCAGATATTACTGGCCTACACTGTTTAAGGATGCTCATGCTCATGTCAGAAAGTGTGATGTTTGTCAAAGAGGTGGTGGAAGACAAGCTAAAGCAGCAGGGCCTTTAAAACCAGTGATGATAATAGAACCATTCGAACAATGGGGAATCGATATTATTGGAGAAATAAACCCAAATTCTTCCTTACAGCACAAATATATTTTGATGGAAACTGACTACTTCACCATATGGGTTGATGCCATTCTGTTATGCAAAGTGAATGAAGATGCAATCATGGATTTCTTACAAGATCACATTATGACCAGGTTTGGGGTTCTAATTTCCCTGGTTTTTTATAATGCTACTTACTTTTCTTCTATTAGATTAACTGCATTTGCTAATGAAAGAGGAACCAAGTTGCATTATTCTGCAAACTATTACCCACAAGGAAATGGTTTGGCAGAATCTACAAATAAGAATTTGGTTAGAATTCTAAAGAAAACCGTAATAGAAAATCAGAGAAGTTGGCATTTAGTGTTACCTAATGCTCTTTGGGCTGATAGAGTCACACCCAAGAATTCCTTAGGTGTGTCACCATACACTCTTGTTTATGGAAAATAAGCTATTCTTCCTCCCAACATTCTGTTACCATCTTCCATAATAGCTCAGGAATATAGAGGTACCGATAACGAAATCCTACAGATCAGAATCTATAATCTTTTGAAGTCCGAAGAGTCTAGGTCCAAAGGCAAAGAAATATTTAAGCATCAACAGGAAGTAGCGAAATGGTTGTTTAATAAGCATAAAGCTGGGAACAAAGAATTCGAAATAGGAGACCTGGTTCTTAAGTGGGATCATCCGCACGATGAAAAGGGAAAGCACACTAAGTTTCAACAGTTATGGGTAGGCCCTTTTCAAATTGTAGCCAAGCTTGGCCCCTCAACTTACAAGTTGCAAGATTTACAGGGGTGGGAAGAGAACTTACCAGTTAATGGTTTAGTTCTCAAACCTTATTTTTCTTGATTTTTATTTCTTGGTTATCTTCTACATAAATTAACTGATTGGTTTGTTTTATTTTTTATTTGTTTTATTTTTGTTTGTTTTAATTAGGGTTTGATTGATTGTAATAAAGAAGCACAACTTTTGGTTGCATGGAGTTCATCAGAATTCCGGATTAACTAAAATCCTTGATTACAAGACTATGTACTATTAATTTATTTGAAAGAACTTCTTCTAGTTTAGCAGTTTTCCTAAATGGTTATGAACACATTGAAGTCCTACTGAATCCTTGTAAAATAACTAAGGATCAAAAGGTCTGGAATACTATTTCAAGGCTCCATCCATCTCACATTAAAAATGTCTTAGGGGGTGACAGCAAAAGATCCATGGAGAGGAAGCAAGGTAAACAATATATTATTTTTAAATGATACCATGCCAGGAATTGAAAGCCAAAAGGCAAATAAGAGTAAAAATCTCCTAATAAAGCAATATGTATCAAGACAAAGTACTGAACCATATTAGTACAAGATTGCCAAATTTCTTCTCCATCCGTGAGCTGAAAATTAAATACATCTCTCACAAAAAAGGACACTATGGATAGAGGAGCCTGATTATAAATTTTAGAAAGAGGGCATAAAGGAGGACTCAAAAGAGGACAAAAGTCCAAAAGCACAAAAGTGAAAAATGGCATGGGAATGAGGAACAAACGAATATTTCTGTTTACCATATGTTACAATCCTGTGGTATCTAAGCTGGAAGCTACCCAAAGACAGATGTAAAGATGAAACTCATATTCCTAGCCTCAAAAGAGTTATCTAGACTTTGAAATCTTGGTTTCCATTTTCCCTAAATTGGACTATCATCAATGAGTAAAGTGCATACATCTGCCATTTGGGAAATCTAGACATCTAGAAGAATTCAACGTGTTGGTATTTATTGTAAAAAAACAGTTTGTTGATCAAAGAAGAAATTGTCCAGAGATCTGTGTTCACCAGGTAGTCGCCAATTGTTACAGCTGCAACCTTTTCCCAAATTTAAAAAAAAAATTTGGACCCTTCTTTCGATTTTATCTAGCCTGGGCTTGTTTGGTTTCTTGAAATCTATCTTTCCTCTGCTTTTAAAAAAATTGATCTTTGGGAAGTCAGAGGATTGGTTCACTATTTTTTCTGGTGTTTCAAAAGTTAAATGAGCTAGTATTGTCGTTGCCCAGCCGAAGAGTCTTTCGCTTTATTTGAGCACCTAACATTCTAATTTTTTGATGATTTTTTTTATCGTTGTCGGGAGTATGTTGAAGAATGAGCCGGGGCATTAGTCCTCTATGCTGCTGATGTTTCAGAAGGAAAACAGTGAACATCCCGATGGACAATCCTGTTTCTCATCGATGCGTGTTTTATTGCCCTTTTGTTTTATTGTTTAAACCTTTTTTAACTGTCGGCGACCTTGTTTTTATCGCAATCGGAACGGGTTTCAATATTGGATCGGAGGACTTATCCTCTATGCCGTCGACGTTTCGGAAGGAAATTAATAAGAAGCTTAAAGGATAGTATTTCCGCTCGCCGATATCGAATGTTTTAAGTAACCCAGATTCTGATACTTTTTAAAGGAGTAAGTCGCAATGATACATTTTTTATCGTCGACACTGCGGAAATGCTTAGGTTTGAAGTGCCGACCTTTAGCCTTTATAGCTTCCGATTGTTGACGGATTTTATGCTGTCGCGGATCCGTAGTAGTTTGTAAGTCCACCGTTGCAGCTGTCAATCAGACTATCATCCTGATGTTTAGTGTTCTGAACTGCCAACCTTTAGCTTTTAGAGCTTCCGATTGCCAACATTGCGAAAATGTTAAGGTTTAAATCTCCGACACTTAGTCAAGAGTCTCCGACGCCGACACACTTAATAGTCTCGCGGGACCTGTAGTTTATTTGTTGTTCGCCGTTGCGACTGTCAATTGAACTACCCTCCTGGTGCTTAGTGTTTTCAACTGTCGATAGGGTTTTCCCGCCGACTCTTTTTCACCGAAGGTTTATATATGTGGGGAGCATTATTTTATCTTTTATCCATGTTGAAACCCACGTTTTTGCTCCAGTCCTTTTTTTTTTGTATGCGTTTACCCTATTTTTGTGGGACGGCGGAGGTTTTCATTGTTTTGATCCAGTTAGGGTTTTCCACGATGAGGAGCACAGTACAGAGTCTAGTGTTTTGGAGGTTAGCAGTAGTGATAATGTGGTTCATGCTTTTCAAGTTAGTTCAGATGTGGCCTGGATTAAGATGAAGAGTCTATTCTATCGGGGTTGTGATTTTAGTTATGGACAATGGACCTATAGGATTTCAAGACACAA
Source organism: Pseudotsuga menziesii (assembly GCA_001517045.1). Classification (NCBI taxonomy): domain Eukaryota; kingdom Viridiplantae; phylum Streptophyta; class Pinopsida; order Pinales; family Pinaceae; genus Pseudotsuga; species Pseudotsuga menziesii. The sequence goes on from LPNX011105483.1 coordinate 275,601, forward strand.
CCGCAGGATTTTCTTTTGCTTTGTCATTTTTTCTTTTCATGCATTAATACTGTGTATAGTTCATTTTTAGAATGCATATGGAAGAGGTAAATATATTGATACAATTTTTGGGTATTATTGTTTCACTTGGTAAAATCTAAATGGTCTAAGAACATGCTATGTTTATGACAAGTTGATTGTTGCAAAGGAGATATGTCTAAAAGACAAAAGAAGAAGGCTCCAGTTGTTCAAGGAGATCCAACAGTTAAAGGATCTAGATGAACGAATTTTAAAGAAGGCAGTGGCACATGTGGCTGTGAGTATTCATCTGTTAGAAGATCAGTTGCGTCTAAGTCCAGCAAGGATAGAAGGGTTCAGGAACCAGGCTACCAAATATGAGATAAATATAAGTTTTATTGAACCTTCTGATTTTGAAAGCATAGCAGCAGAGGTCCAAGCATGGAAAAAGTTCATCAACGACCAAGCATTTTAAAAGATTTTTTGTTTTAAAATGTATTATATTGTAAAAATTATGAGCACATACTACAAGACAAATTTTAGAACTAAAATGTCAGGGGGCCCCAAAAGACATCATGGGGAAGCCCAAAGGTTTTTCTTTTTTGTATAAATAAAGGAGAGTTTAGATGTAGAAAGGACTGCTTTCCCAGACCATTTTTGAGAGTATATTGTAACAAGAACTACTTCCTTTTACAATAAAGAATTACAAGTTTCTACTGGAGAAAGTTTGGTGGAATGTTTCAAATGCTTTGCTATGGATTAGTTGAATGTGAACTATTTCGTTTTCAGATTATGTCCATTAACTGTGAGATTGTTCTAACTCATTGAATTTCTGTTCATGTTATGAATGTCTTCTAGTTTATTCTGTGAAATTTCCACTATGAGTAATGAAGGTTGTCATAAACAATAAGCTATCTTGTTGTTCATATTTCTATTAATGTTCATGTGTTTTGAAATAAGTAACAACTATCTGTATTTTTTCTTAATACATGCACAGAGATACATTACTCATTGATAACTGATAATTTTTCTCCCTAGGGATAGGTTAGTTAATTAAATTTAGTTTCTTGCTGTTTGTGATTTAGATGTGAGAGAGGTAAGAGGAGAAGTAAGAACGTGCACATCACGTTTCTGCTGGAGAAAGTTTGGTGGAATGTTTCAAATGCTTTGCTATGGATCAGTTAAATGTGAACTATTTCGTTTTCAGCTTATGTCCATTAACTATGAGATCGTTCTAACTCATTAAATTTATGTTCATGTTATGAATGTATTCTAGTTTATTTTGTAATTTTTCTTAATACATGCACAGAGATACATTACTCATTGATAACTGATAATTTTGCTCCCTAGGGATAGGTTAGTTATTTAAATTTAGTTTCTTACTGTTTGTGATTTAGATGCGAGAGAGGTAAGAGGAGAAGTAAGAACTTGCACATCACATTGTGACAGTTCTCGTTATCTCTATCAATTTTCATTTTTAGATAGGCACTTGCACATCATAACTTAAACACAAAAAACTAAAAAATATACAAGGTGGACCAGGCCGTAACCGGTAAAACATTTTAATTTGTTACTTGACTTACGGTAGCCGAACCGTACACCAGAAGTATTCCCCATACCAAACAGTAACGTGCTAGTTGGGAACATTTATTGGGGAGAATCCCTAACTGTTGTTACCTGCGATTTTCCAGGCCTCAACAGGTTTTGGCGCTAGAAGGAGGGCCACCAGTGCATGGCTGGCCGAGGAAGCTCACTTCCTCGAAATTAATCCACCGATGACAGTTCCGAAAGTAGTTTGTTTCACAAACCCACTCCTGAAGATAAAGAGAAAGGGTATCTGTATCAGGTAGATAATGAAGTGGTTGATGATTAAAGTAGAATCACTAGGGCATATGTGAAAAAGATTGGAGGATTACCTATCATTTCTTTCTTACCTATAAGAGAGTATCAGAAGAAATATCTCCCTCAATTAGAAGACTCAGTGTTGGTAGAAGATCTTGAATAACTGGTAGAAGCAGCCTTACAAGAAGTTGACCAACCTTTGAACCAATTGGATCCAGATTCACCTTACTGTTCTCCTTTTTGGACCCCTGTTCAATCAAAACCTCATTCTCCACTTAGAATCATAGCTAATGTAAATCCAAACCAACTACCTCCATCGTCTTCTTGGAGAGCTAGGTCGCCTTTAAATTTGACACCTCCCTTGCATGATTTGCCTCAAGCTTTTGACAAGATGTTACCCAAGTTTGAACCAGGTGAAGGAGTTTTGGTAGATGATCATTTACAAAGTTTTTACTTGGCAATAGAAGGATTATGAGCTAGGGATCATGAATATGTAGTGTGTATATTGTTTCCCCACACTCTAAAAGGAAAAGTATCCTCATAGTATTTTTCACTTCCTGCAAATTCAATCACGGATTGGAACACATTTGAGAGAATGTTTAGAAGTAAATATGCAGTTCAGAAAACTCACAGCCTTAATGAAGGGGTTATGTGCTCTAAAGAAAGAAAGAAAAGAAAAATTACATGATTTCACTCAAAGATTTGTTGCTTACCTAAACAATTTTACTGCAGTAAATAAGCCATCTGAAAATGCCCTGATGGAATACTATACCTCAGCCCTTGGGCCTGATTTAGCCATGTTTACCAAGAGATCAGTGAGACCTACATTAGCATAAACTTATGAAGAAGCTGATAAGGTGGAGGCTGAGGTGGAAAGCATAGAAAATTATCTTGTGCAGTCGGAAGAAAATACTTTTGGAAGCAAGAAACCTTTACTACTGGCTAAGCCTAAGGATGAGGGGTCACAGGATTTTGAAGGGATGTTGAATATGATGCAAAAGTTATCCAACAGAGTGATAGATTTAGAGAAAGAGAAATAAGCTCATAAATCATATAAGCCTCACTACTACATTTCAATCCAAAATCCGACGGAAAAATCCGACGGCGCGTGGATTTCTCTTTTTAAACTTACCAAAAATCACAAGGATACATTTTTTTTTTGTAAATGTGGCCACAAGTGTCGGTGAAGCGACGGCTATTCTCATAACCGTCGGTTATGCGACGGTTATTCTCATAAGCGTCGCTTAAGCGACGACGCCTTTAATTGGTCAACTATTTAACATGGAAAGCATCGTCGCATATCCGACGCTTAGGTTCATTTCCTACCCATTAGGCTAGTGGGTATCTATTGAAATCTTCTTTGTAATCCTTATGCCAAAGTTGACAGCCAACTAGGGCCAACTAGGCCAAACACAATTCAAAAAAGCTAGATTTAATTGCGACAAGGATGAAAGATCATACACAATCTTAATACCATCAATAAAACCCTAACTAACAAAAAATTAGATGTCACCTAATATGCAATATACACAATACAAAAGAGAAACCACCCATTTTCAATGTACATAGTAAAAAAGAGAATTTTCAATGTAAATAATACACAAAGAGAAACAACTCATTTTTCAATGTATACAATATACAAATGACAGATTATTTTTAATTTAGATGGATAGATTTTTTATTGTCACATATTTCTATAGACATGGATATATAAGCCTCGCATTGATACATAATGGCAATACACTACCATGAATTAACAAAATCTCTATGAGTTGAAGTGACCATCAACGATATTCCTTTGTACCCTCCATTGTTCAAAATTTGAGTTGAAGATCC